>SEYY01008362.1:0-2500 GCA_009176605.1 Armadillidium nasatum | reverse complement strand
CCGATGTGAAATGGTATCCATCAAAGCGTAACTGCTTTTTTTGGCTAGTTTGGATCATTTTTAGAAACCTTTAAGAACGTTAAGAACCATTTATTTTCTGGAGACTGTATTTGTATAATGGCCAACATTTAGAAACATGATTATGGACAGGACGTTGATATTGCTAGTGGGAAAACTGCTGCAATGTTCACGACTCCACAGTCCTTAGATTTGTATCCATCTATGAAGATTTTACCCCAGTCATCATGATCAATTAAATAAGACTGGAAAGAAGCTGTCATTTCTAATTCAAGGCTCTTTTCTTTTGATGGAAAGTCAAAACGCTACATATTTAGATGTAGGAATTAGTCATGAGGCTTAACCTTCCCATAAAAAAATGTCCATAGGTTTTGTTGCAAGTTTTATGGGACTCTATGGTCACCAGTGGAAACTACGTAGACTACATAAGTTTTCGGCATATAGTCGAAAATCGTATTGCTAATAGCATGAGTCTTAATTATAAGAAAACAACCTATATGGCTTTAATAAAGTTTGACTTATGTATGCGCAATGATTACAAATATTGGATATATATATATATATATATATATATATATATATATATATATATATATATATATATATATATATATATATATATATATATATATATATATATATATATATATATATATATATATATATATATATATATATATATATATATATATATATATATATATATATATATATATATATATATATATATATATATATATATATATATATATATATATATATATATATATATATATATATATATATATATATATATATATATATATATATATATATATATATATATATATATATATGTTACCCTTAAAAGTTTTCTTTCAAGATCGATTTTCAGAAAACGGAAAACTATGGGTAACTATAATTTATATTTTAAAAGAGTTCTGAAGAGCCGATATTTAGATTCCATAATTCGACTTTTAATTTATTCTTCATTGCCAGTTCTGATTTCAAAGTACTTGGATTTTATATATATGTGAGGCTTCAGTATGAAAACTCAATATTTCATCCATTTTGCAATTTTAGAAAGAGCTGAGGGAATTTCATCCCCAAAGACTCCTAATCGATCATCATTTAACGAATGAAATTCTTCTGACGTGGTAACGAGCAACCTGATAGAGACTTAGGAAGAAATCAGAGCCACTATATAGTTGGACAAATCTTTCACCATTATGCATAGTTTCCCATAAAATAATCCATAGATTTCTTATAAGGATTAATTAAACTTTATATCAACTCGTGGAAACTACTTCAATAGATTCCATAAATTTTTAGGTCTTCTGAGGAAAACCATACAAGCGATGATATGGTTCTTATAAGCAGATAGGCTTATGGATACACTTAGGTTACACCTATAATAGATTTAAAATAGATTTAAAATGAGTGAAATAATGGAGAGTTGAGTCACAGGCATGAGAATGAACAGAGTTGGAAGTAAATTTGAGAAGATCGTTGAAGAAAAGTAAAAATAATGTTGGAGATATAGCTGAACCCTGAGAAACGGATAAATTAACAAAAAAGTATAAGACCTAGAGAGTAGAGTTTAACAAGGACGTTCCTAGAGATCTTAGGATCCCAGGATCTCAGGATCTCATGCTCTCCATCAGGAGTAATCACAAATACAAACACGTGACACGTGAGAGGAGAAGGAATAAGAGGAGAGATGCCGGAGTCCTTCAGGGTGGAGTTTTGATCGCGCGGTCGAGAGCCGGCGTCCTTCTAAAAAAGGAAGTAGTTTCCACGAGTTATTAAAGTTTAATTAATCCTTTAAGAAATCTATGGATTATTTTATGGGAAACTATGCATAATGGTGAAAGATTTGTCCAACTATATAGTGGCTCTGATTTCTTCCTAAGTCTCTATCAGGTTGCTCGTTACCACGTCAGAAGAATTTCATTCGTTAAATGATGATCGATTAGGAGTCTTTGGGGATGAAATTCCCTCAGCTCTTTCTAAAATTGCAAAATGGATGAAATATTGAGTTTTCATACTGAAGCCTCACATATATATAAAATCCAAGTACTTTGAAATCAGAACTGGCAATGAAGAATAAATTAAAAGTCGAATTATGGAATCTAAATATCGGCTCTTCAGAACTCTTTTAAAATATAAATTATAGTTACCCATAGTTTTCCGTTTTCTGAAAATCGATCTTGAAAGAAACTTTTAATATAACATATATATATATATATATATATATATATATATATATATATATATATATATATATATATATATATATATATATATATATATATATATATATATATATATATATATATATATATATATATATATATATATATATATATATATATATATATATATAATATATATATATATATATATATATATATATATATATATTATATATATATATATATATATATATATATATATATATATATATATAATATATATATATATATATATATATATATTATAT
>SEYY01008361.1:37500-45477 GCA_009176605.1 Armadillidium nasatum | reverse complement strand
AGAGAGAGAGAGAGAGAAGAGAGAGAGAGAGAGAGAGAGAGAGAGAGCTTAAAACTGTTATTTTTGAAGCATAAACTTTTTAATAACTTATTTCAACTATTGATTCTATTATGAACGGTAGCCATGTAATTTATAGTTGTTTTCCATTTTCGAATAGCGAAGGTTAAGATTCGTGTAAGAATGGGTGCCCGTATCGCATCCTCAACACAGGAAATTAGATGTATTTATTCTTTCGATTTTGCTGTGGCTGGCTTCTTATAATACAAGGAAATATACTATAAAGTAATTTATCTATTATTTCCCTGCAATATGTGATATTCGTATTTGCCGTCCTGAATATGACATCAATAAAAATAATCAGCATTTATATTCTTATTTGCGAATTTTAAAAAAAAAAAAAAATACATTAGCATTCCGAATATTTCAAAATTGATATTCGTCCACCTTCAGTATCTTCGACACAGACTGTTGGGGTTCTGCATCAGGATAGCAGACAATATATTATGTAGGAGTTAAGAAACATTGGTTAGCCCTTTTACTGATGGATTCAAAATCAGCTTTTCAGCTTTAATAATAATAATAATATATATATATATATATATATATATATATATATATATATATATATATATATATATATATATATATATATATATATATATATATATATATATATATATATATATATATATATATATATATATATATATATATATATATATATATATATGGGAAGTGCGCTGACCTCCATAGCTCTCCTTCTGATAAAAATTTCTGACCTCTTGTCAAAAATATCTCTAACAACTTCTGTAAATCTGCCTTTCCTCCTCTTATTCGCTCTGATGGTTCTGTTGCTAATACTCCTGAAAAGGCTAATCTCTTCGGCATCCTTTTTTCATCTAATTCCACCCTGCTCGATTCTGACATCCCTCCTCCTACTCCTTCTCCTCTCAGGTGTCCCATGCCTCTGCCTGTAATTACTCATGATCGGGTGCATTGGATCCTAAAATCTATGAACGTAAGGAAGGCCAGTGGCCCGGATGGCATTCCCCCTCGTGTTCTGAGGGAGTGTGCTTCCGAGTTAGCGCCTGTCCTCGTTCAGCTATACTCTCTAGGCCTTAATAGTAATACTTTTCCTCAATGCTGGAAGCGTGCATTTGTTCAGCCGATCCCGAAAAAAGGTAGTCGCTCTGACCCTTCTAACTACCGACCTATAGCTCTCACTTGTGTTCTGTCTAAAATTTTCGAAACTCTTTTCAAATCTCATTTCCTGGATCATTTGGAGTCTCATTCTTTGATCACCAGTATGGCTTTCGACGCTCGAGGTCAACTGGTGACATACTTTCCTATCTTACTGATCTATGGTCTTCTGCCCTTAGGGACTTCGGGAGTCTTGTGTGGTGGCGCTTGACATATCCAAGGCTTTTGACCGGGTATGGCATGCGTCGCTGCTCTCCAAGCTCCCTTCCTTTGGGTTTCCTCCTTCTCTTTGCTTACTCTTGTCTAGTTTTCTCTCAGATCGTTCCATTTCGGAACTTGTAGATGGAGCGACCTCTTCCTCATTTTCTGTCAACTGTGGTGTTCCTCAGGGTTCCGTTTTATCTCCAACTTTATTCTTACTTTTCATTAACGATCTTCTCAACTGCACTTCTAACTCTGTTCACGCTTTTGCTGATGACTCAATTCAACATTCTTCTACTCATTTCAAATCTGCTCCCTCTTTTGCTTCTAGAGTTGCTTCTCGTCTTCAACTTTCCGATTCTACTCTTGCCAATCTGGATGGGATTTCCCGGTGGGGTCATAGTAACCCTGTGAAATTCAACTCTTTAAAAACTCAACTTCTTCACATCTCCCGCTCAAAAACATCTCCTAACTTTCCCTATCCTCTTCGATGGCTCTCCCATCTCACCTGTAAATAACATTACCATTCTTGGTCTAAACATAAACAATAATCTGTCTTGGAAACATATCACAATGGTTGCTAAAGCGGCCTCTAAGAAGCTGGGAATTCTGTTCAGATTGCGAGAATTTTTTCTTCTGAGCAGTTACTCCAAATATATAATTGTCTTATTCGTCCTTGTTTGGAGTACTGTTCTCACATTTAGGGGGGCTCCGGCTCCTCCTCTCTTCTGGATAGGGTTGAGTCAAAAGTTAAAAGATTAAAAAACTGTCCCCTACTTTTAAACTCTCTTGACCCTCTGTCTCTGGACGTGACGTTGGCGCGCTATCTTTTTTCTACAGGTACTACAATGGCAGGTGTGATCGAGGGAATTGGCCTCTCGCATTCCTCCACCGTTGCGTCGTCCTCGTTGCACAAGGGGTGCCCTGCTTTCGCACCAATTTTGTGTGAACGTAGGAAATCCCAGGCTAGCCCGTTGTGGTACCTACTTCTTTCCAGCCACCTCTATTCTGTGGAATTCTCTACCATCATCTATTTTTCCTCCTGTATTTAATCTTCCACTCTTCAAGGCTTCCATCTGCACCCACCTGAGGGCTGTGCGTTAGGTGTGTGTGTTTGTGTGAGTTTGTCATTATGTGTGTGCCCCCTCCTTGAAAAGGGCTCTTCCCGTGAGTGGTGTCGTTCTTAAAAATATATATTATATATATATATATATATATATATATATATATATATATATATATATATATATATATATATATATATATATATATATATATAGAGAGAAGAGAGAGAGAGAGAGAGAGAGAGAGAGAGAGAGAGAGAGAGAGAGAGAGAGAGAGAGAGAGAGAGAGAGAGAGAGCAAAAACCAAAATAACTAGTATTTCACAACCCGAATTTGAATCTTGATTTGTCTTAATTCGGAAGTATTATTATCGTTTCAAGAACACAGACACATCAATCGTACGGTAATTAGTACTCCTCCTGCGAACAATTATTAAATGTCTTTCAAAGCCATATATATATATATATATATATATATATATATATATATATATATATATATATATATATATATATATATATATATATATATATATATATATATATATATATATATATATATATATTATATATGATGAATCCGCATCCGCATCCGCATGCGAGGATGCGGAGCATCCGCACAAAAATCAACATCCGCATCCGCATCCGCATCCGCATCCGCATTTTCGAAAAAAAATCCGCATCCGCATTCACATCCGCATCCGCAATTCATCGCATCCGCATCCGCATCCGCACTTCTCCAAAATTCGATCCGCATCCGCATCCGCATCCGCAAATTAGAAAATATGACATCCGATCCATCACTATATATATATATATATATATATATATATATATATATTATATATATATATATATATATATATATATATATATATATATATATATATATATATATATATATAATATATATATATATATATATATATATATATATATATATATATATATATATATGCGAATTGTAGATCAAGAGTGAGGGTGAAGAGAGAACTATCGGATTGGTTTAGCATAGGAGTGGGATTGAGACAGGGGTTTGTAATATCTCCATGTTATTTAATCTATTGATGAATGGTTTACTTAGAAAAATGGAGAGAGAAGGGAAGAGTATTACGTTGAGAAATATGGAGGGTGAATGTGAAGTGAATGTTTTACTTTTTGCAGATGATGCGGCATGTGTTGGTGGCAGAATCTGGAGAAAAGATGAGAATACTTGTGAGAGAGTTTGAAGGGAAATGTGCAAACACAGATTGAAATTCAATCCAGCGAAGAATAAAGTTATGAGGATTGGAGGTGGGGATGAGGAAATGTGGAGGGAAAATTGGTTTGTAGAAGTGTGAGAATGGAAACTTGAGGAGGTGAATGAATTCAAATATCTAGTAATGTTGGGTGGAAGGTAAGGGTGGGACGGAAAAAGGAAATAAAGAACAGAGTGGTAGAAGGAATGAAAGTATTGGGGGGCCTAATAAAAGTATGGAAGAAAGGAAAAATTTCGAAAGAAATAAAGATAAGAATGTTTGAATGTATGTGTTCACCTTCTGTATTGTATGTGTGTGAAACATAGACGATAAGTGCTCGGTCGAAAAAAGTTTCAGTCTTTGAGATGAAAGATTTGAGAGCGATATATAAATTGAGAAGGATTGATAGGATTAGAAATGAAAGAATAAGGGAGATGTGTAAATGGAAGAAGGGTGTAATTGATAGAGAGGAGGAGGATGTGCTAAAATGGTTTGAACATATGTGAAGAATGAAAGAGAACAGAATGGTTGGCAAGGTACGTAGATCCGATGTAGATAGGGGAAGGGTAGGGGGAGGGGAAGGCAGAAGTGGAGATGGATGGATGGAGTGGGAGTGATTTTGATGGAAGGGATTTGAGTTTAGACGAGGGTAGAAGATTTGTGGAGACAGAGATGAAGGGAGGTGGTGAAAGCTTTGAAAGGTAAGAATAGTTATGTTTGTAAGGGAATTGTGGCGGGCACCACCTCACGAAAGTGGGAAAGGTGATAGTGAAATATATAATATATATATATATATATATATATATATATATATATTATATATATATATATATATATATATATATATATATATATATATATATATATTATATATATATATATAACATCCGCATCCGCATCCGCATCCTCATCAAAATTAACATCCGCATCCGCATCCGCATCCGAACTTTTCGAAAATTCAAAATCCGCATCCGCATCCGCAAAAAAATCAACATTCCGCATCCGCACATCGCACTTTCAAAATTCAACATTCCGCATCCGCATCCGCACTTTTCGAAAATTCAACATCCGCATCCGCATCCGCATCCGCACTTCTTTCAAAATTCAACATCCGCATCCGCATCCGCATCCGCAAATTGGAAAATATGACATCCGATCCATCACTAATATATATATATATATATATATATATATATATATATATATATATATATATATATATATATATATATATATATATATATATATATATATATATATATATATATATATATATATATATATATATATATATATATATATATATATATTAGTGATTTATGTGACATCCGCATCAGCATCCGCAGTTCATAATTTTGCAATATCCGCATCCGCAATTATTAAATGTGGATGTTGTAGAAGAATAAAATTTTGAAAGTTATTAATTTGTTGTCTAATGTTATGATTAATTTTTTTGGATAACATGAATAAGAAAATAATTATTTTATATATATATATATATATATATATATATATATATATATATATATATATATATATATATATATATATATATATATATATATATATATATATATATATATATATATATATATATATATATATATATATATAATACTCTCCTACTCTTATTCGCTCTGATGGTTCTGTTGATAACACTCCAACTGAAAAGGCTTATACGGCCTCACGTTCTCCTCTAATTCAACCCTGAACGACTTTGGCAATCCTTCTACTATTTCGTCTCCTCTCAGATGTCCCATGCCTTTACCTGTGATTACATTTGATCAGGTGCATGGGCTTGTGAAATCTATGAACGTTAGGACGGCTAGCCTCCGGATGGCACTCCTCTCCGAATTTTAAGGGAATGTGTTTCCTCCCTCGTTCAACTTTTCCTTCTGTGCCTCAATACTAGTACTTTCTCTCAGTGTTTGAAGCACGCATTAGTCCAACCTATTCCAAAGAAAGTCAGCCGCTATGATCCTTCTAACTATTGCCTATAGCTCTCACTTGTATTCTGTCTAAGATTCTTTAAACCCTTCTCAACTCTAATTTCTTAGATCATCTGGAATCCCATTTCCTTCTTTCTGATCATCAATATGGTTTTCGACGTTCGAGGATTACTGGTGATATGCTTTCCTATCTCATAGATAGATCTATGGTCTTCTGCACTGAAGGACCATGGGTTGACTTGTATGGTGGCACTTGACATACCTAAGGCATTAGACCGGGTATGGCATGAGTCGCTGCTATCCAAGCTCCTCTCCATTGGGTTTCCTCCTTCCCTCTGCTTACTTATGTTTAGCTTTCTTTCTAATTGTTCCATTTCAAATGCTTTTGATGGGGCGACTTTTTCATTTCCTGTCAATAGTGGTGTTTATTAGGGTTTTGTATTGTCTCCTACTCTATTCCTACTTTTCATTACTGATATTCTCAGCTGTTCATCTAACCACATCCATTCATATGCCGATGACTCCATTCTTCTACTCATTTAAAATCTGCTCCCTCTATTGCATTTAGAGTTGCCCCTCGTCTTCATCTTTCCGATTCCATTCTTGCTGATCTAGATAGAATTTCCCGGTAGGGTCGTCTGAACCTTGTGAAATTCAACTCTTTTAAAAGACCTCCTAACTTTTCTATTTCCTTCTATGGTTCTCCCGTCTCACCTGTTGATAGTATAAACATCTTTGACCTTCAGATACACAAAAAAATCTCTTGGAAATCTCATATCACAATGGTTGCTAGGGCTGCCTCAAAGAAGCTAAGAGTTCTGTTTAGGCTGCGAGAATTTTTTACTTCTTCGTAATTACTAAAATTATACAAGGGCCTCATCTGCCCTTGTATGGAATACTGCTCTCATATTTGAGGTGGCTCAAGTTTCACCTGTCTTTTGGATAGGAATGAATCAAAGGCTAAAAGACTTATAAATTGTTCCTCTCTTTCTAATTCACTTGACCCTTTATCTTTGGAACGTGACATTGGTGCCTTGTCTCTTTTCTATAGGTACTACAGCGGCAAATGCTCGAGGAAAATGTCCACTCGTATACCTCCACCTTTAAGACGGCCTCGTACCACAAGTGTACATTGTTTGCACATAAATTTTGTGTGGACATAGACAACTCCAGACTTATTCCCTGTGATGCCTTCTTCTTTCCTGCCATCTTTGTTTTGTGAAATTCTCTCCTATCGTCTGTGTTTCAAGCCGAATTTAATTTTAATTACTTTAAAGCCCACGTCTGTGCTCACCTACGAAAATTAGAGTTAGGTAGGAGTTGTAGGGTTTTTCTAATTCTCTTATTAATCTAACATCTCCTCCTTGAATAGAATTCTGCCAGTGAGCGGTGCTGACGTGTAAAACATAAAAAATAATATGTATATATATATATATATATATATATATATATATATATATATATATATATATATATATATATATATATATATATATATATATATATATATATATATAGGAACGTAAACATCCACATCCGCGAACGTGGAATAGTAAAAATCAGCATCCACATCCGCATCCGCATCCGCATCTGCGGAAATTAAAAAATTATCAAATACATCACTAATATATATAATATATATATATATATATATATATATATATATATATATATATATATATATATATATATATATATATATATATATATATATATATATATATATATATATATATATATATATATATATATATTATATATATATATATATATATATATATATATATATATATATATATATATATATATATATATATATATATATTATATATATATATAATATTATTTGGAAGACGAAGTTGCTGTCCGAAACGGTGAAATTGTTGCTCATCTGGCATATGAGAGGTTAGGGCTAGATGGAATATCCTACTACACTGTTGTGCTTGTTGAAGGATTCATATCTTAAACACCTCATTGACACAATCTTCCCACATATGTGTTTCTGTAGTTTGTCCAATAAATAAATAATCCTATTTTCACACACCACTTTTTAAGAATTGTCATTAACAAACACATTTAACCTTTCTCATCATGACTTATGCGGAGTCACATAAGAGTATGCATCATTCGGTGGCTACCTGTCACTGAATTGCTAGTTTGTTCTGATACTCTGTCTTGATTGTTCTTTAATTTTTTCAAAATATACTGCCTTTATCCACTTTTCTGGAAATTACTTTTCTTACCATAGACTTTATCTATTATTTTCAACCGAAATTCAGATGATTGAGAAATCTAGTAGGAAAAATAATCTGTTCCTTCATAGTAT
>SEYY01008361.1:25000-32500 GCA_009176605.1 Armadillidium nasatum | reverse complement strand
TATATATATATATATATATATATATATATATATTACCCACAGAGGAGTTAGAAGTGAAACTGAAAAGATGTGTGGTGGTTAGCGCTTTGACTTACCATCTTAAAGGTCAGGGTTCGAATCCTCAATAGCAGATTAGAAATTTTAAAATTTCACTCCACTTTTTATGTGGTTTCATACTTACAGTATATATATATATATATATATATATATATATATATATATATATATATATATATATATATATATATATATATATATATATATATATATATATATATATATATATATATATGCATATATAATAGAGTGATGGATTCGACATTTGACCTCGTTGCTCTTTGAGTGAGTTGCGGTCGGGGGAGTCCTTTGGTATTGACGTCACGACTGTAGATGATGAGCAATTCCAATGCGATTACCATTTGTATCGCCATGGCCTAGTGGTTAACGAGAAAGACTTACATCTTAAAAGTCGCTGGTTCGGTTCCAATAGAAGACGTTATATATATATATATATATATATATATATATATATATATATATATATATATATATATATATATATATATATATATATATATATATATATATATATATATATATATATTACCCACAGAGGAGTTAAAAGTGAAACTGAAAAGATCGTTAATTAATGGTAGTGATAGATAGATAGATAGATATAAAGAGAGAGAGAGAACATAAAACAGAATTATAAAAAACGCCACTACTAGTAATAAGATATAAAGAAGTGCCATCGACAACCACCGATATCGAAAGATCACAAGAAAACTAAATATAGTGAGCAAAGTAAGGAAAAAAGAAACCGAAATGAAGAGAATTTTGAAAGTAACGACACATATTATGCTCTTTTAATTAAAAGCTTAGATGATTCGAGCACCAACACACAAGATTTTCCATAATTCCTAATAGCAAAGGATCCCAAATATAAATATTGGAAATAAACTATACATATTATCGGAAAAGTGGGAAAGAGAATATATTTTTAAGTGGAAATCCATTTAAAAGAGTAGGTGAAGAGAAAAAAAAAAAGATATTTAAAAAGTAGACTGGTATTTAGAAGGTAGAAAATTTTACCTATTCCAAAATGAATGGAAAGTAGCAAAGATTAAAATAGGATTATGTTATAACAGGAGAATTAGTTTTTCCATTTTCGATGAATACTGTTCTTAGCCAGAGTAGCACGATAACAAGTGCAATTCAACTTGGAATTTTGAGGAAAGAAAGACTTAGCTGAAGAGTAAATGAACAGTCTTTTACCATCAAAGAATACTACCTCCAAAGTGTCTTTAAACCCCCGAATCCTTAACATTAAAGCAAAAGTCATTCCGTGGGTAGGCAACAAAGAAGATATGTAGACGCATTATATAGTAGCTCGAAAAAAAACTTTAAAATTAAGAGGTATAATTAAGACTATGGTTACTGTTAACAAAAAAAAATTCTGAAAGAAAGAAAAATAACCTATTTATATAGCCAAAGATATAACAAGAGGACAAACAGAATATATGAAGTTTTTCTATTCAATTTTTCCAGATCGTTAACATTTTCTAAACCTATTTAACTATGAGGAGCCCAACTAACTACTCAGTATGTATACAATGAAATTTAATAAATATCAGGACTAATCATCTTGGAGAAAAGATATGTCTCGTGAGAGAAGAAGAACAACAGCAGCAAAAAAATGCACAATTAGAGGAATATATATATATATATATATATATATATATATATATATATATATATATATATATATATATATATATATATATATATATATATATATATATATATATATATATATATATATATATATATATATATATATATATATATATATATATATATATTTTTATTTTTCCTAAAATTTTTTAATACTTTGAAATTATGTTATCCCTTAATTAAGTAATTTGAATATGTAATTAATTACTTAATTAAATAATGATGATGGCTTAATTTGAATTTTGATAAAATGATTTAAAAATAGTTCATTATCACATTCAAATTCGAGAGAATTTTAAATTTCGATTATGTTTTACAACGTCATCTCATCGACACAAATTCTTCTTGAATGAGGATTTTATTTTGGTGCTTCATCAGGCATGAAGTACTTGCTAACTTTACATGAAATACTATTAGTACATTTCAATTGAGTATTATTGATATTTTGGTGCTTTGTTCTTTTATGTTGATGAAAAAATATTTAGATCGGAAAGATTGGTATTTGATTGTAATTTTATTATTAATTTAAAAATACGTCTTTTTTTACAATTTTTGCGCTTCACCGCAATTAATTTTTGCAAAATAAAATTTAAAATTAATTTATTTCACTCAAATTCTCGATTTAATGTTAAAGATGTGGATCGTTGAAAATGAATTGTGAATATAATTTCTGTTGGTTTCATAAGAATATTTTAAATGAAACTGATGCAGTGAGATGTTTTCAGAAATACAAAATTGCTATTGATAATAAATTATTTTTTTGATTAGGTTAGGTTAGGTTAGGTTAGGTTGTTAGCTCACGATTTACATAAAACTATTTTCTCTAGGTTTGTGCCAATTCAGTGTCAACTTCTGAGCCAATTGGAGGACATGACTTCACTTTTCAAATAGATGAGACGTTATTTTCAAAGCGTAAAAATCATAAAGATCACGCTATCTATCTATCTATCTATCTATCTATCTATCTATCTATCTATCTATCTATCTATCTATCTATCTATCTATCTATCTATCTATCTATCTATCTATCTATCTATAATATATATATATATATATATATATATATATATATATATATATATATATATATATATATATATATATATATATATATATATATATATATATATATATATATATATATATATATATATATATATATATATATATATATATATATATTTATTAATAAATAAAAAAAGAAGCTCAAAAAAGTTTTATATGCATTTCTTTCTATCATTAAAAATTATTATTTTCATTTTTAACTTCTAAGTAAAGACAGGCGGAGAAACCTTTCCGATCTAAATATATTTTTATCAACATAAAAGAACGAAGGTCCGATGTTTTTTCATGAAGTATTATTGATATTTTTCTAACTGATATATGTTGAATAATACTGAATAATATTGAAATTTGCTCACATTTTCATAGAATTTTAAGTTTTATTTCTAGAGAATTACACTGGATTTGGAAAGTGTAAAACAGGCGATATATATATATATATATATATATATATATATATATATATATATATATATATATATATATATATATATATATATATATATATATATATATATATATATATATATATATATATATATATATATATATATATATATATATATATATATATATATATACATATTCCCGAGATGAATCACATTTTTTTTTACAAGTTATTGATGGATTAGTGGAAATATTTGCTGGTGAATAATTAATGAAGTGGCAGATAGATCATTAAGGTAAGTAGGAAAAGCATTGGAGGTGAAACAGAGTCATGTGGAACATGACAAATGGTAAACGTTAAGAAAGGACGACGAGAAAAAAATTATGGAAATGGTTTACAAAGAAATATAGATGCAGAAAGAGGGGAGTTAGAAATGAAAACTTTTAATGAAATGAAAGTATTTGACACGTCTAGCGTTACAGCAAAATATTCACAGAAATACTGAAGAGCAGAGACTCAAAAGACAGAGAAGAGGGGAAAGAAGATCGCAAGTAGAGCACTCCTTACGGAGCCATAAATATGAAATGAGATAAGAATAGAAGAAATGTTACTTTCCAGTCTTCCAATTAGACCAGAAACACAGGATAGATTCGAAAACTTTGGAAAGACATTGGTTAAAGATGATAAAATAAAGACGATTTTAAAGAAAGATGAAAGTCGATAGGCGGATAGTTAATAGTTCCCAAGACAAATATTTACACTACAGACAAACATCAATCATCAACAAAATCCTCAAGTTCTTCTTAACAGCATAATAATCACCGCTCATCAAAGTCTTTCATCCAAGTTTTTGACACGCATTTAAAATTCTCGCACTAGATCAAAATTATTATTCCGACATCAAAAGGAGAACTGAATCCTCTCGGACTCTCGAACTGAGATTTTTGTAATGAAAATTCCATCCTATTCTATAAATATTCTTTTGTAGGTTCTCACCTTTTCATTTTATTTACATTAATTAAAAATGTTTGAATTGCAATTAACTAACATTATAATTATTATATATTACTTTATTTATTTTATTTACTCTTGTAAATTAATCAAGACAAAAATAAGATATTTCAGTCATTATATATTATTATATATTATATATATATATATATATATATATATATATATATATATATATATATATATATATATATATATATAATATATATATATATATATATATATATATATATATATATATATATATATATATATATATATATATATATATATATATATATATATATATATATATATATATATATATATATATATATATATATATATATATATATATATATATATATATATATATATATATATATATATATATATATATATATATATATATATATATATATATATATATATATATTATATATATATATATATATATATATATATATATATATATATATATATATATATATATAGTATATATATATATATATATATATATATATATATATATATATATATATATATATATATATATATATATTATATATATATATATATATATATATATATATATATATATAATATATAATATATATATATATGCACAGCAGTTTAGGACAGCTTCATGTCGGCTGCCTCTCTAGCCTTCTCTGTATCCATTTAGTCTCAGTCGCTCCATCTCCTCCAACATACGTCCTATTTTAACCATAGCAGCCTCCAATCCAACTCTCTATCTTCGATTGTATAGCTTGGCAGGGTATTGTCCTTCTCCCATCCTTTATAAATGATTATTATATCTCAATTGCTGCCTCTCATTGACTATTCCAATGTCTGCACTTTTCAGATTTTTTTTTTTTTAATAAATCATCCTATCAGTCTCAGAACTCTCATCTCAGCATCTTTCACCTTATTTCATGTTCATCTACGCTCCGGCACCATACAACATTGAGGGTCTTAAAATTTACATTTTTGGGCATTTGTCTGGCTCTGTAAGTACTACTCTAAATTAAGCTTCTGAAATCTGAGACCTAGTACCCATCGACATCGACCACCAACCAAGGAAAAGCAAACAAACTCTAAGTCCCCGGCCTCAGAATTCTTACTTCCTGCACGAAAACCCACCTTCAGATGTTATTAAAAATGTTGAAATTTCTTCACTAGCATAACTTTTCTATGAATAAACAGGAGTAGTTCAAAACCATATTCTCTAATATTCTAGGCAGTTAGGTATACATTTCTTAAATAGAACAAAACCTACTTCATAATCAGATTATAACACTGTTCAAAATTAAACAAGACATTAAAATTCCTTCCCCATCTTCAGCATCCATACAAATGCCACCTAAGCCTATCCAACAATCAAATAAAATCACTTTTTTACAGAGAAAATTTTCCAACTAAAAAAACAAGTAAAACTAGCTACTTCAGATACATTCACTACTTCAACTTATAGGCATTTTAATTTTAAATTAAGATTCTCATCAAACTGAAACAGATTCTTCACTAGATCATAAAGCAATGAAAAATTAATCATGAACTTAACAACGTATAACGAATATCAAATATGATTAAACATATGGCTCGATGAGCTCCTGCTCAGCTGCTGTAGGTATAAGTGTCATAGTAACAGGAAGCTACATAGCCTACAAATAAAACGGGGTCTGGAATTCATAAGTATATATATATATATATATATATATATATATATATATATATATATATATATATATATATATATATATATATATATATATATATATATATATATATATATATATATATATATATATATATATATATATATATATATATATATATATATATTATAAAACTTTTCGAAAAGATTTAAGTGCAGAAAAAATGGACTGACTTCGCAATGTTTTCTTCCCACTTTTATTTTGGCGATTTCGCTAAAAAGAGTTAAAAGAGACATTCGGACTCGAAAAATTCAAACTTTTTTTTTAAACAAATCTTTTTCCTTCAAAAAATAAAATAAAATAAAATGAAAGAGAAAATCATTAAATATTTCCCCCTCTTTCAAGCACTGTTTTCTGCATCTTTTATTTTCAATGAGTGGGGAAAGAACCCTCGAGTATTATATATATATATATATATATATATATATATATATATATATATATATATATATATATATATATATATATATATATATATATATATATATATAATATATATATATATATATATATATATAAGTGACAGGAAAACGGAACCAGGGACGAATCCTAGCAAGAAGGAAAAAAAAGTCATTAATTAAAATTAAAATAAGAAATTTGGTGGACCAATGCCTGTTGAGAAAGAAAGAAAGCAAAGAATGGCTTCCGAAGATAGAGGATCTTCCAGAACATAAGCTAAGTTGCTGATCTGGAGGAACAGAGTTGAGGAAATAAAAAAAACTGTCGATGTTGCATCCTGAAAAAGGACACTGAAGGCGAATGTAGCGAACTGATAATACAATGTCACTGCTGCAAAATCAGCATTTCGGAGAAGCGTCATGTGACATAAGATAACTATGAGTGAGGTACGTGTGGTCAATTCGTATAGACGAAGCTGAGCAATCGCCTGCAAACGGTTACTGTTACAGGAGGACGACCAGTCACCTAGACGGAGCTTGATTGAATATAGCTTAAAGGAACTGGAGGAAGTAGACCTAAATGAATACCATATACCCCGAAATCCACGACGCAACACAGGCAGGTAGTCATCCCCGGGGAGGTGTACCAATCGCAAAGAGGTAGGGGGTTATATATATATATATATATATATATATATATATATATATATATATATATATATATATATATATATATATATATATATATATATATATATATATATATATATATATATTTGTATGACTGCTTGAGGATTCGAACCTGGGTCCAAAAGATGGAATGCCATTGTGCTAACCACTACACCACTGATGGTTCAAAAGGAAATCGTCTGGAACTTCTACTGACATAGCGCCTTAGTAAGAAAGCTCCGTAAGATCTCCCCGACCACAACTTGTGCGTAGGGTTAATGGGCGAAGGTTCTACCCTCGTATACCGCAGACTCATTTGTTAATCTTTTAATTGCCACTAGTATAAACCGTGGAATCGTTTTGTATACTTGTATGACTGCTTGAGGATTCGAACCTGAGCCCAAAAGATGGGCTATGTCAGTAGAAGTTCCAGACGATTTCCTTTTGAACCATCAGTTGTGTAGTGGTTAGCACAATGGCATTCCATCTTTTTGGCCCAGGTTCGAATCCTCAAGCAGTCATACAAGTATACAAAACGATT
>SEYY01008361.1:15000-20000 GCA_009176605.1 Armadillidium nasatum | reverse complement strand
AAATAACCATCATCCTGTAAATATATCTATTTTACTTTTGATAAAGCGACATTTATTTGGCGTTTTTAACTCTTGATTCATTGCAAAAAGGTCGCATTTGCAGGTAAGAACAAGAGAATAAAGACGGAAGTGAAAATAATTTTCATAAGTCCGAAATAAAATTGGGGGAATTAAGAAATTAGAGAGATAAAAAGGGGGGTTTCATATATTCTCTCTATATCCCTCTTTCTCTCCTATTCCCTCAATCGGACATGCCCTAAAAATTCTTCTCACTGATAATACTGCTAATACTAGTGAAAATGTATGTGCAGCCTCTGATTCCAACACTAGAAACACTCAGTGTTATTTCTGTTTGGGTAATCGTCATCCTCACTCTGAATATCCAGCTCGAAAATGTTACCTGTCGAAAATGTCAGAAGCTCTGACATTATTCCAGAGTATGTAGGTGTAAAACTGGCAATACTGTTTCTGCTTTTTCAGTACTTGCATGTGTTCCTGATATCCTTAAGAAGACTTTCATAGATGTAACTCTGAATAGTGAAAATGTTAATGTTCTTATTGACACGGGGAACTCAGAGAATTTCGTCTCTGAAGCTATTGTTCATCGCCTCAAGATATCTACCTCTTCGTATTCTGATGTAGTTTCCTTGGCATCGTCAAGTTATCAGTCTGTCATTGATGAAGTTTGTTTCTGTGATATAGAAGTTAGAGGCAGGCTTTATTCCCAAGTCAAGCTGTTGATAATGAAACAATTATTTACTGATGCAGTGTTGGGCCTTCCTTTTCTGAAGAAACATTCAAATATCAACTTGCGCTATGACGGACCCGAACCCTCTCTTGACATTTGTGCTTTAACTGCTCTGTCAATAACTCCACCTAGGGTATTTTCCTCTTTGTCTTCAGATTGTAGTCCGATAGCAACTAAATCAAGAAAGTTTTGAATTAAAGATTCTGACTTCATCAGATCTGAGATTAATCAGTTATTGTCTGAGGATATGATTGAGAACAGTCAATCCCCATGGAGAGCGCAAGTTTTAATTGTCAACCAACGAAACAAAAGGCGTCTTGTAATTAATTACTCTCAAACTATTAACAAGTTTACTTACATTGACGCCTATCCTCTACCTAGTATCGATGATTTAGTAAATAAAATAGCCAATTATAAATTTTTCAGCAACATAGATTTGAAAAGTGCTTATCACTTGGTTCCCCTGCTGAAAGAAGAAGCAAATGCTTTTGAAGCGAATGGACGACTATATCAATTTAAGAGATTAAGTTTTGGGTTAACGAACGGAGTAGCTTGCTTTCAGAGAATTATGGATGAAATTATACGAAACTACAATCTTTCAGGAACTTACGCCTATCTTGATGATGTGACTATTTGTGGAATTACTAAAGAAGAACATGACAAGAATCTGCTGAAATTCTTTGAAGTGGCAAAACTCTTAAACATGACCCTTAACGATGACAAATGTGTTTATTCTGCTGAATCTGTGCGTTTGCTTGGATATGAAGTACGATTTAACGAACTAAGACCAAGATCCAGAACGACTTGAACCTTTAAAACATATGCCTCTGCCTGACACTAAAAGAGGTCTCTCTCGTCTTATAGGATTGTTTGCTTACTACTCCCGGTGGATTCCTCGTTTATTCGGAAAGAATTCGACCATTAATTGATGCCTCCTTGCCTTTGAATGAACGTGCAAGGGTCGCTATCTCCGACTTAAAAGAGGCTATTCTTACTTCGGTAAAAAATGAAGATAGACGATCATCTCCCTTTTACTCTAGAAACTGATGCTTCTGAAGCTACCATCGTGGCTACTCGGAGTAAGGAAGAATGTCCTATAGCATTTTATTCAAGATCTCTCTCTCCCTCCGAGAAGAAACATTCCTCTATATAAAGAAAGAAGCCTATGCTATAATAGAGTCCATCAGAAAATGGCACCATTTCTTGGCTGCTAGGCATTTCTCTTTAATTACAGATCAGAGATCCGTTTCTTTTATGTTTAGTTCTAAGCATAGGAGCAAAATTAAGAATGACAAAATTCTCAGATGGAAGACTGAATTAATGCCTTATTCATTTGATATAACTTATAGACCTGGAAAGTTCAATATTGCGGCTGATGCTCTTTCTCGAGGTTCTTGTGCTGCTACACTTACTTCAAAACTGTCAGAACTTCACAGCTGCTCTTTGTCACCCTGGTATCACGCGACTTCTCCATTTCGTTCGTAGTAGGAATCTTCCATACTCAGTAGAAGATATTAAGAAAGTAACATCCTCTTGTCCTGTTTGTTGCAGAGTTAAGCCTAAGTTTTACAAACCTGCTTCTGAAGAATTGATACATGCTATGCGGCCGTTTGACAGACTCAGTATGGACTTCAAGGGCCCTTTGATCTCTTCTAGTTCAAACAAATATCTACTGATTATTGTTGATGAGTTCTCAAGGTTCCCGTTTGCCTTCCCGTGCAAGGACACTTCAGCAGAGACTGTTATAGGCTGCCTCACTTCTTTATTTTCTATTTTTGGTTTGCCTACTTATATACACTCAGATAGAGGGTCTTCTTTCATGTCTTCGTCTCTAAAGACATTTCTTTTCCGCCATGGTATCTCAAGCAGTCGATCAACTCCTTATCATCCAACTGGTAATGGCCAATGTGAAAGGTTTGTGGGAATCATTTTGAAGACTATTACATTGGCTCTAGAATCTCGGAATATTTCTCTTCATAATTGGGAATCTGTATTACCAGATGCTCTTCATTCTGTAAGATCTCTTTTATGTACTGCCACTAACGCTACTCCCCATGAAAGGTTGTTCTGTTATCCTCGACGAACTTCGACCGGCTTAGGCCTACTTGGCTTTCTTCACCGGGACCTGTGCTGCTGAGAAAGTATACTCGACAGAAGCTTGACTCCTTGGTGGAAGAAGTTCGACTCTTGGAGGCATGCCCTTGTCAGATTCCAAATGGAAGGGAAGAAACTGTATCTACTGAGGATTTGGACCTGCTGGAAGATTGACACCTGAATCTAACAAGGACTTCTCACCTTCTGGAGGATCGCCCTCAGACCAATCTTCGGGAGATTTCAGTGTGGATCAGACGGTGCCTGATGTTTCTAATCATTCTTTCCCTGAAGCTGTCCATCTAGAAAGGAAGGAGCCTCATGATATTGAATCTAGTCTCGTCGATCTTCTCGTATTCGGCGCCCTGTGGATCGCTTAAATCTTTGATTCGTCTTTATTTTTCTTAGGATGGAGTGAATATAACAACACTTTTTTACAACTTTATTTACAATAATTATACTTTTAAATGTAGAGAATAGGTTAAAAAATAGCCCCTCATCCATTTTTCTACCCATCACCACTTGGGAATGCATCCGATGATAGAGTTGGTGCTGCCTCGGAATAACCGGCTTGTTCTGATGCAGGAGCGATTCCCAAAGTGACAACCAGTAGGTTGTCCTTATTGATTTCCTTCTGCAACAATTCCTCATCCAGTTAAATAGCTTGGTCACTTCAATTACGTTTGCCCTTGAAGTACAAAATAACGAAGGCATACCATTTTTTGATCTTGTTATAGTGCGCAGTGGGGTAGATTTATCCATTAAGGTGTACAGAAAGATTACCTCCCGTAACGAACTATCACATTCATTTTCTGACCATCCGGTGTGTATAAAACAAATCCTAATATTTAACACATTTTTACGCTCTTTAAATTTCTCAGATTCCATGTATCTTGAAGCGGAGACGGGTTTTGTTTTTCAACAATTTCTATCATTGGGATAAACCCAACAATTTATTTTTAAACAATTTCACGATTTTACGGTATAGGAGGGGCTGTTAATTACACTCCTCCAACAAACAAAATTATCATTCCTTATTCCGAACCGCTTCTATCCTTACGTCACTCTATTGTCTCACCCTATAATATACATATTGTTTTTATTTTCCCTGATAAATTATGCAATATTTTAATCTCCAATAACACCACATTTGCTGAAAAGTCAGGAGGAGTTTACAATGTGCCATGTAGTACATGTAATCTTTCATATTATGGTGAAACCATTAAAACACTTAATTTTCGTTTAAATCAACATAAAATCGATATCGGAAGGGGTGCTTTAAATAATGCAATTTTTACACATATTACTTTGCAACATACAATAGATTGGAGAGGGGCAAAATTTATTTTAAATTCCAAATACAAAAACTTAAATAGACTTGTAGAATATTTTTTCATTAAAACCATGGAGAAAGTTATTGTTTTCCTTGGGATTTTTTTTAATTTGGATGACACCCTATTGTGTTTTTTGAAAACCATATTAAAAAACTGACATTTTTCGCATAGCGGACTGTTTTTATTGAATTGCTTAGTTGCCACTTTTGCGCCTTTTTTCTTGCTTCCTTTTACATTTCAATCGGGTTTATAGTTTTATTAACTATAACTTTTTCTTTCACTTTTTCTCGACCAGGGAGCCGGGAGTGTTGCTCTGAAACGTTTACGATCTTTTAACATTCTTTGTTATGTTTTTTTAATCTATTTGTTCCGTCTTTTTTAGCCGTTTTAATTTTTATTCTTTTATTAAAGTGGTTTTAAAGAATATTGATATTTTGCGGATTACAAGCAGTTATATGTATATATATATATATATATATATATATATATATATATATATATATATATATATATATATATATATATATATATATATATATATATATATATATATATATATATATATATATATATATATATATATATATATATATATATATATATATATATATATATATATATATATATATATATATATATATATATATATATATATATATATATATATATATATATATATATATATATATATATATATATATATATTATATTATACCAAGTTCACACCTGTCATCGAAAAAGAGAAAGCATTTAACATTAAGTTTTTAACATTTCATCTATTTTTTCCAGAATTCACGATTAAAGTGAAGATATAAGCGGTAAGCTTG
>SEYY01008361.1:0-10000 GCA_009176605.1 Armadillidium nasatum | reverse complement strand
TATATATATATATATATATATATATATATATATATATAAATATAATATTATATTTAATACTATAAATGGAGATAATTAAATTAGAAAAGTTAATAAGTCACTTATTAAATAAAAGTCTTTTAAACTCTATTCAAGGATGCGTATAATTAAAAGAAGCAAAAAATATCCTACATTACTCCATTTCCTCAAATTTCATTATTAAAGTATATTATATATATATATATATATATATATATATATATATATATATATATATATATATATATATATATATATATATATATATATATATATATATATATATATATATATATATATATATATATATATATATATATACAGGGTGTCCCATAAGTTTCCATACATAGGGAAATAATACATATAAACGAGAAACCACTTTCATTTACATAATATGCTCTACATGAACGACATTGCATTCAAAAAACAATTCAATGCGTGTCCTCCATAGATGAAGAACACGTTCAAGCACAGGTTGAGTTATGCCGGTAATGGATTCGGTGATACGTTGCCTGAGATGATTTATGCTTTGTTCCTTTTCCCGATACACCACAGCTCTCAAATGCCCCCAAAGGTAAAAATCAAGTGGGGTAAGGTCTGGAGATCTGGGAGGCCACTCCACAGGACCACGCCGACCGATCCAAGTACCTGGAAATTGATAATGTAATCACTGACGTACGTCAACACCGAAATGATGTGGCGTTCCATCTTGCTAAAAGTACACCGGAAAGTTACCATCTTCGTCTAAAACAGATGGGAAAATATCTTCCTGCAACATGTTCAGATACTTATCGGCAGTAATATTCCCCTCAAAGAAAAATGGTCCAATAACCCTGTGACCTTATATCCCGGCCCATACCATTACTTTACCAGCACCCTGCATCTTTGTTGGGTTCAGCCAGTGAGGGTTTGTAGTGCTCCAATAACGTACGTACATTTTGTCGATTCACCTCTCCATTGATGTATAAATTTGCTTCGTTTGTAAACAATATGCCGGCTGAGAAACCTGCATCCTCTTGAAAGTTGCTCAATACCCACTCACAAAATTCCAGCCGTCTATCAGGGTCGTCTTCATATACACTTGCTGTGCCAAATGCAATTGTATGGATGACATTTGTTTGTTTTTAAAATGCTGCCGATACTCAATCTTCTGACACCGGTTGTAGCAGACAACCGTCGTATACCTTTCTTGGGACTCGTGTAAGCGCGGAGAGTACCCTACGTGTTGTACCTTCATCGCTGGCAGTACGTCTGCGACCGGTTCTCGCTTGATCTATAACAGATCCTATTTTTTTTTTTAACTTTATTATGAGTTTTACCAGTGTAGTGTGTGATGGTTGTCCCATCTTTTCTGTTAAAGTCGGCTGCAACCTTGTGACAGCTTCCTGACTTGACCCTCAAGATAATGTCAATCCGTTGACCTTTTGTCAAACACATCTTATTGGATATCTGAAAAAAATACGTATGTTAAAACTCCTATGTATGGAAACTTGTGGAACACCCTGTATATATATATATATATATATATATATATATATATATATATATATATATATATATATATATATATATATATATATATATATATATATATATATATATATATATACTATATATATATATATATATATATATATATATATATATATATATATATATATATATATATATATATATATATATATATATATATATATATATATATATATCAACAAAATTAATCGAATTCCAGAAAGCCCAGAAACTATCACTTCATAAGGTCAAACAAAATATAGGAATGGAATGGAACTCAACATACTATATGTTGAAAAGACAAATACAATTATTATTTATTCTTCAAACTCTAAGAGCAATCTAAAGCTATTGTCTGTTAATCAATATAAGTTTATTAAAAACTTATTTCGAATGTCATAACCATTTGAAAAATTGACAAAAGTAAGATGTGATTATGTAGATTTGTCTTTTGTATTACCTACCGTGGATTCACTGCAAAAAATATTTATCAAAAACTTATAAAGTTAGTGGTGTTAAAACAATGAAGGAAGAACTTATGAGTTCATTAGAAGAATATTTTTGTCTAAGTAAGAAAAGAAAAATTGCATACAAGCAACAGTCTTAAATCCACAGTATTAATTAGCTCCACTTGATGCCAAAGAACATAATGAAATAAAATTAATACTTAATGAGGAAATAAACTCAAAACTGAAATAGCTAGTGGTCTTAAAACAATGAAAGAAGAACTTTTGAGTCGGGAAGATCAGTGTTCTTCACCTCATTCTGATGTCATCAATGAAACAGAAGATATACACAGTCAAAAGAAGACTCATTTTGTTTTGTGGGAAAGATTCAATGAAATGACGCACAGGATTTGATGAAAATGACGAAACGGAAATAACTGGGAAGGGTTTAGATATTCTTCATAAGAAGAGAAGGATAAGAAGCATACAATGAGTGGAAGCAGAAATTTAAAAACAAAAAAATTAAAAACAGTAATTAATTATGATGTCGAGAATTACTTTTCCTCTCCACTTATGGAAAGGAAATTAAGAAAAGAGATTGCACCAGATTATCCTTCTCATGGCGGAAAGAGAATGTCTAAATAGCAACAAACTTGTTTTTTTAACCTGGCAAGAAAATACTTGTTTGCTCCTTGTTCAAATGAACAGGAAACATTTACAATAATAAAGAGATCGAATTTCTCTTAAATTGGCAGATAAAGTACTTTTTTCTTCATCATAATTTACTAGTACTTCATTTTAAGTGCTACATGATCAATAATAAAACTTACACTCATATATATATATATATATATATATATATATATATATATATATATATATATATATATATATATATATATATATATATATATATATATATATATATATATATATATATATATATATATATATATATAAATATAGTTTTCAAAGGTTTAATCTTATTTTCTAAATTACATTTTTCTAAATATTAAATATTATAAAAGGGTAATTTTAGTTTCTTGACGTTGTTCTAGTTTCAAAGAATATATATAAGTTTATGGATCATTTTTTTTCAGAAAATAAATTTGTTATTGTTTTGCCTCCTTTACCGCAAGGTAATAAGAGTTGAATTCCATTATTTAAAAGTAACTATGGATACACAAAACTCCGACCGTAGAGTTGCAAAATGGTCGGATCTCCTGTGCATCTCTGGCAAAAATAAAATAAAAATAGATAATGTCCACCGACCACAAATTTCGTAGATTAGCACATACACAAACTTTAGAGAGAAAGAGACATTGAATTTGGTAGAAGATGAATGAACATGAAAGAGAATTCCACAGAACAGGGGTAACTAGAAAGAAGCACCACAGCTTAAAACTGGAGTTATGAATGTACATACAAAAATTCATGTGTAGTCACTGCAACTCTTTTACAACGAGGATGTTGCAAAGGTGGTAACACACGAGTGGTCAGGTTACTCGAACAATTGCAATTGCAATACCAATCGTAAAGAGAAAAAGCACCAAAGTCGCTTCGCAAAGGTAAAGGGTTAAGTGAATTAGAAATTAAGAAACAGTTTATAAGCTTTTTGGCCTTTGACACAACTTTTCCTAGGAGACGGGCGAAACCAGAGCCCCTTTCAATTATGGGAGCAGTACTCCGTAGCTTAATTTCACTAAGTTGAAACGAGCCCACTGGAAAATTCAATCAAAATCAGCAAGAATAGAATCGAGAATATTAAGAAAAGAAACAATTCTAGGTGCAAAAGAGGAGCAGACATGAAATGAGTAGAAGAATGGAGAGTCGAGTCAACGGCACACAAATTGATAGAGTTAGATGAGCAACTGAAATTATTAATAAAAAAGAAGATAAAGAGTGGAAGATAAGACAGAACCTGAGAAACGCCATTAATGACAGGGAAGGAAGAAGTTGCATCATCAACAACAGACGATATGGAACTATTTCAGAGAAAGCCAAATATAAGTAAGAAAAGAGAAGGAAGAAACCCAAAATCAGAGAGGAGAAGGTGTAGGAGGAAAAATTGCTGGAGTTGTCCAGGGTTAAATTAGATAAAAACAACATGACAAAAAAAATTAACATTTTCAGTTGGAGTATTAAAAACAACACTATTATAGCGAATAAGAGGAGGAAAGGTGAATTTACAGTTACTTAAAGTAGTCACTACAGGAAAAATTAGCGTAAAAACGAAACAAAATCTCTTTATTAGCCTGATTAAAGTGTCGAAAGATAGGACCAGTGGAGGATGAAGCTGTTGGAGAAAAAGCATGGAGGTTTTAAGAGATATATGATTGTGATAAAATTTACCAAAAGAGCGAAGATGACATATTTATAGAGATAGGGAGCAAGGGAGAAGTATAGGACAACTGTATTCAAGAACTGATTGTTCCAGGTCTTTGAGAATGCTGAATTGTTCTGCCACTTTCTCTTCTGGATCAGTATGAGGGAACACTAGCCATTCAGCGACGAGAACAATGACATCCTTTGGATGAGAAGTAGCAGTATCATGAAAAGTAAGAAGAAACTTTAAAAAATGGTAGGAAAATCATTTTCCTTCGGAGAACAATAGCTGCAGCACAAGGTTATTGTATTAGTAGAAATACAGATTTTAAGTAATAAAAGAACCTCGAAGATAAGATATTCGAGTGTTAATGTTTATGTAAGCATATACTCCACCCTTAGGACGGAAATTATGCAATTTGTTATAGTTAGATGCTCTAAAAAATTAGAGATGGAATCCTTAAACATCTGAGTCTAAGACAAGGGTAAAAGGCTAAGTATTACATGTAGAGGAGTAGCATCTAAGAGAAAGTCGCTCCATAGACTATAAATTAACCTGTAAAGAATGGATACTTGTAAAATGTAGGAAAAAACCACACCTGGGCAAATCCACATTTGTAACTATCTGTCTCTCCATCCCCTAAAAAATACAATAAATAAAAAATAATAAGATAAAGTAAGAACTGAACCTGTCTAAAGGAAACTCTTTACCCGAAATAAAGTAGGTTAAGGTAATAACCCTGTGTTAAAAATTTTGAAATCAAAGTAAAAGATTAAACTAAGATACCAATCTAAATCTCAGCCAAACGAAGAGGAGAGGTTAAATATTAAATGTTAAAACAATACTTATCTTGAAAACAGCAACCTTTCTTCCGTAGGTAAGTAATTAATAATAATTAATTAAGAACATTAACACCCTAAACCTCTTTGTCATTTAAACAAAACAAAACACTCGTTAACAACTTAAAGGAAATAAAAAATACATAGAGTTCCTAATCATCACAGATACACCAAAACACTCTTCCACTAAAAAAGCTAAACACAAACTACGTATGGAACTGTACATTAAGAAAATGAATAAAATATATGAAAAAAACTTGTTCTTTTAAAATAGAACAAAACTCCGTTTAAAATTACATAGCAAGTAATAAGTATCTAAATTATAATTCGTTTCATAATTCTTTGCATACTTTGATGCTCTTCATCACCTTTTCATCTTCCTGGATGCCTCTCAGTTTATTCGATACCAGACAAAATGCTTGGATCACCTTTTGATTCTTAATTAATAATATTTTCTATTAATTTGAATGTTACTATACTGATAATTCATTCAGTTTATTCTTCAATCAATTAGTCTGTCATTCCTGTGTTTAATTTTTAATGTTGATTAAACATATAATCACGTAACACATACTTTTCAGATTGACTAATCGTACCCTATATACAAATAGATCAGTGAACTATTTTAAATTTGAGTGTTCTTTGTGTTTCAGGATTAAGTGGAATTTAAGAAAAATACTAGTATAACATACCATAAAACTTTAAAAGCAATTAGCTTGCTTTCCTCACTTTCACGTCTAGGATTGCTATTGCTGTACATAAATATATTTTAGGGTAATTCCAAGGGAAGTTCTTTGATCACTGGTTTACAAGACACTTAATATACTTAAGAGTCGAAAATACTTTGTAAAAGCAATTTAGGTATATTTTTTTTAATTAATAAAATATAATAGATTTCAAAGTATATAAATAAAAAAATAAAAATAAAACCAGTGCACTGGCTTTTAAAAAGTTTAAATTATAATTAAGGTTATTGTATTAGTAGAACTACAGATTTTAAGTTTGTTTATATATATATATATATATATATATATATATATATATATATATATATATATATATATATATATATATATATATATATATATATATATATATATATATATATATATATATATATATATATATATATATATATATATATATATATATATATATATATATATATATATATATATATATATATATATATATATATATATATATATATATATATATATATATATATATATATATATATCGAAATTATGGCTTAAAATCTGTCTTCCTACTACTACAATTATCTTGTGTTTCTGCTACTGCTCCCCTAATGGAACAGATTTTCCAGTTTTTTTTTCAATACCTTACTACTACTCACGAGACTGTCACTTCTTCTCATCCAAATGCTGAAGTCCTCTATTTAGGGGATTTCAACGTACACCACACTGAATGGTTGGGCTCCTCTCATACTGATACAGGTGGGAGGGAGGCCAAATCATTCAGCATTCTTCAACGATCTGGAGCAGTTGATTAGTGAACCCACACACATTCCAGATCGTCCTAACCAATTCTTGAATACACAGGATTTATGCTTCACCACTACTCCTTCTAGATATAAATACACCATTTTCCCTCCTATTGGTAACTCTGACCATAATCTTATAGCTTTTAGTTATAATGCTTTCTCTCCAACAGCTCCACCATGCCCTAAACGTACTTTCTGGAAATTTAATCGGGCTAATTGGGGGCAATGCGCCGCTTCTTTGCTAACTATCATTGGAGTGAATCTTGCTTTGTCTCGGGGGACGCTTCTGTCTCTGCTGAAAAGGTAGGGGCCGTAATCCTTGACGGGATGAGGCAGATTCATTCCATCTTCAACTAAATCTTTTTCTCCTCAAAATCCATGGTTCGATGACGGCTGTTCTCTTGCCCTTCGTGAGAGAGACAATGCTTATCGTGAATGGAAAAACTCTCCTTCTCCTATCACTCTTGCTAATTTTCATTCAGCTCGGAATCGTTGCAGGGATGTTCTTCGACGGACTAAGCGTACTTTCATAAAAAGGAAGTGCGCTGACCTCCATGACTCTCCTACTGATAAAAATTTCTGGCCTCTTGTCAAAAATATCTCTAACAACTTCTGTAAATCTGCCTTTCCTCCTCTTATTCGCTCTGATGGTTCTGTTGCTAATACTCCTTCTGAAAAGGCTAATCTCTTCGACCTCCTTTTTTCATCTAATTCCACCCTGCTCGATTCTGGCATCCCTCCTACAACTCCTTCTCCTCTCAGGTGTCCCATGTCTCTGCCTGTAATTACTCATGATCAGGTGCATGGGATCCTGAAATCTATGAACGTCAGGAAGGCCAGTGGCCCGGATGGCATTCCCCCTCGTGCTCTGAGGGAGTGTGCTTCCGAGTTGGCGTCTGTCCTCGTTCAGCTCTACTCTCTATGTCTTAATACTAATACTTTTCCTCAATGCTGGAAGCGTGCATTTGTTCAACCGATCCCGAAAAAAGGTAGTCGCTCTGACCCTTCTAACTATCGACCTATAGCTCTCACCTGTGTTCTATCTAAAATTTTTGAAACTCTCCTCAACTCTCATTTCCTGGATCATTTGGAGTCTCTTCTTTCTGATCACCAGTATGGCTTTCGACGCTCGAGGTCAACTGGTGACATACTTTCCTATCTTACTGATCTATGGTCTTCTGCCCTTAGGGACTTCGGGGAGTCTTGTGTGGTGGCGCTTGACATATCCAAGGCTTTTGACCGGGTATGGCATGCGTCACTGCTCTCCAAGTTCCCCTCCTTTGGGTTTCCTCCTTCTCTTTGCTTACTATTGTCTAGTTTTCTCTCAGATCGTTCCATTTCAGCAGTTGTAGATGGAGCGACCTCTTCCTCCTTTTCTGTCAACTGTGGTGTTCCTCAGGGTTCTGTTTTTATCTCCAACCTTATTCTTACTTTTCATTAACGATCTTCGAAACTGCACTTCTAACTCTGTTCACTCTTATGCTGATGATTCAACTCTACATTCTTCTACTCATTTCAAATCTGCTCTCCTTTTTTGCTTCTAGAGTTGCTTCTCGTCTTCAACTTTCCGATTCTATTCTTGCCGATCTGGATGGGATTTCCCGGTGGGGTCATAGCAACCTTGTGAAATTCAACTCTTTAAAAACTCAACTTCTTCACATCTCCCTCTCAAAAACACCTCCTAACTTTCCTATCCTCTTCGATGGCTCTCCCGTCTCACCTGTAAATAACATTAACATTCTTGGTCTAAAAATAAACAACAAACTATCTTGGAAACCACTTATCACAATGGTTGCTAAAGCGGCCTCTAAGAAGCTGGGAGTTCTGTTCAGATTGCGAGAATTTTTCTCTTCTGAACAGTTACTCCAAATATATAAGGGTCTTATTCGCCCTTGTATGGAGTACTGTTTTCACATTTGGAGGGGGCTCCGGCTCCTCCTCTCTTCTGGATAGGGTTGAGTCAAAAGCTAAAAGATTAATTAACTGTCCCCTACTTTCAAACTCTCTTGACCCTCTGTCTCTGCGACGTGACGTTGGCGCGCTATCTCTTTTCTACAGGTACTACAATGGCAGGTGCTCGAGGAATTGGCCTCTCGCATTCCTCCACCATTGCGTCGTCCTCGTTGCACAAGGGGTGCCCTGCTTTCGCACCAATTTTGTGTGGACGTAGGAAATCCCAGGCTAGCCCGTTGTGGTACCTCTTTCTTTCCAGCCACCTCTATTCTGTGGAACTCTCTACCATCATCTATTTTTCCTTCCTGTATTTAACCTTCCACTCTTCAAGGCTTCCGTCTGCGCCCACCTGAGGGCTGTGCGTTAGGTGTGTGTGTTTAAACGAATTTCTCTCTATATGTGTGTGCCCCCTCCTTGAAAAGGGCTCTGCCCGTGAGCGGTGGCGTTCTGTAAAAAAAAAAAAAAAAAATATATAAATATATATATATATATATATATATATATATATATATATATATATATATATATATATATATATATATATATATATATATATATATATATATATATATATATATATATATTTCACCTCTGGTGGGCAAAGGCCAGAGGCCTACTAAAATTCCACCAGAGTTAGGGGGAAAGACGGAAGTCTGGTCAAATTAAAGGCCGACGTGACCTGATACACTACGTTTGAAGGTGTGTAAGTCAAAGGAAGTTGGAAAAATAGAAGAAGGGAGTGTGTTCCAGACTTTACCAGTAGAGTATATGTAGGACAGAGCATAGCGGTTAAGTCTGGGGTCAGAGAGTTGGACAGAGAAAGGATGAGACTGTGTAGAAAGTCGAGTCGCACGAGCCCTTCTCAGTGGAGGAGGTATGCGACGAGAGAGTTCAGAAGAGCAGCGTCCATTGCAATAGCGATAGTATAGAGAGAATGACGCAACAATTCGAAGGGCAGAAAGAGATTAAAGAGAGTTAGTAAGAGCAGGAGAGTTGATGAGACGAAATGCCTTAGACTCTACCTTCTCTAGGAGAGCTGTATGTGTGGAATCACCCCAGATGTGCGAAGCATACTCCATACAGGGGCGAACAACACCCCTATGCAGAGCAAACAACTGGGGTGGAGTGAAGAAATACTGAAGGAGCCTCAGAACACCTAAGGAGGTATACAGTCAGGACCATACGCCTTCTTAGTGTTAAGCTCAGAGAGAGCAGAAGTGATGTCTTTAGAAGAAATTATAATTTTAGACATAAATGAGTTGTAGGGGGTTGAAGGAGAAGGAACAGCTCCGGAAACGTCTAAGGTTGAATTAGAAGCAAAAGTTTGAGCGAAGAGTTCAGCTTTAAAGAAAGGCAAAACGGCAGTTGTACCATCAGAAGATACTAGAAGAGGGAAAGAGGA
>SEYY01008360.1:75000-91571 GCA_009176605.1 Armadillidium nasatum | reverse complement strand
TATTATTATATTATCTTTCTTAATTATTTTTGTCTTTATTTGTAACGATATTTCAGTTCAAGTGTGCTCGTATGCATGTATCTTTTCCACATTTTAAAGTTCAGCAGTCAGTTTTAATTTAGTTTAATTTTCCTGGCATAGTAGCAAGTTTGATTTTATATCCATCTAAATTTTTTTTTTTTTTTTTTTATTTTTATTTTGCTTTTTTTTTTTTTTTTACTGAAATTAAGTTTTAAATTTATTTTTTATTTTTCATTATATATTTTATTCAAATTCATTAAAAATTTTATATATATATATATTATATATATATATATATAATATATATATATATATATATATATATATATATATATATATATATTTATATTTTTTTTTTATAATTTTTTTTTTTTTTTTTTTTTTTTTTTTTTTTTTTTTTTTTTTCATACTTTTTATATATTGATTCTAACTTTGTCTTGACTTTAAATGTTTTCAGAAAAATTCTGATGATGATCATAATGATCGAAACGTATATGATAATGTATAAAGTAATTGTTCTTGAGATTTTAATATCTTTTAATTTACTTGCCTCTATGTGTTTAAACATTCATTAAAGTAATGCTTTTTTTTTGTTATATATATATATATATATATATATATATATATATATATATATATATATATATATATATATATATATATATATATATATATATATATATGCAACAAAAATGTTTGCCACAATGCTTGCACAAAAGCTATATTTAAGCTTAGGGTCGTGGGACCTAGACCGTTATAGTTTTATGAAAAATTTATTTCTTACCATTTTATGAAATATTTTATCTTATTAATTGTAATAATTTTGCATAGGTGTTTAATACTCTTGATAACTTTATTGCATTTATTATTTTTCACTACGTTTTTACAAAATTTACAAAGTTCAATCAATTCTACTACAATTACAAAAAGCGTGTTCTTTTCAAACATTTTTCTTTTCTAGAATGCTCTACAAAAATTTTCTAATCATGATCGATATATGTACGGCATGAACGATATCGATATAATCGATATATCGGTCATTTAATATCGATATTAATAATTAAATTACATTTATATTAAAAAAAATTCAAAAATCAAAACACCATTCATTCTAAGATGGTGGCACCCAGAGAATGAATTTCCAAGTAACCAGATTACTTGGAGATTCATACCTGAACACCCAACCTATGACATGAATTTGTTAGAATAGTAAATTGGAAGAAATAGTGAAAATTAAAGCATTAGAGGAAACTTATTCTAACAAAATGTATACCTTAAAAAATTTAAAAAAATATTAAAAAAAAAAAATTTTAAAATATATTTATATAGCACCTTCAATTTATTTATAACATTTTCATGGTTCATCACTTTCATTACTTAAACTAAAATATGGTTTAATATTTATTATATTTTCACATTAAACTTTATTATTCTTTTTTTATGTATACATTACCGGAAAATTTTACTATGGGATAGGGACCATGGTATACTGCTTCTAGTTTGTTTCTGCCATATTGTTGGTTTTTTACAAGAACAAATTTCGCATTTTGTAAGTTCTTTGGGACATATTTTTGGATTTTTTGCAGAAAATTCTGGAGACAGAGGGAGCCCCAAGAACAATTTCAATTTTTCTGTGTATGTTTTTATTGAAAGTGGGAATGAGGACTCTACTTGTTCTATTAAAGCTCCAGGGAGGGAGGGATTTTGACCCATCATTAATATAGCAGGGGTTATTCCTTCTGAGTTTAATGGGCAGTTCTTAAACATAAAAGCACTAGGGGAAGGAGATCCAACCAATAATTTTGAACATCTTCCAACTCATCCGACAGCATGGCTTGAAGAGACCTCAATAGTGTTCTATGAGAGTTTTCAATGAGTCCATTACTCTGAGGGGTATAGGCAGAAGTAAAGTTATGTCGGGATCCTAGCTCCTCACAAACACTTGTAAATAAATCAGAACACGATCCGAAACATAAGTTCCTACCACTCCAGCGATTGGTAAGAATTCTTTTGTAATTGTCTCCACAATTGTAGAGGTTTCTATGTTTTTCAAGGGGAAAGCAAAGAGATAGCGAGAGAATCTATCAATTAAAGTTAAAAGATATTTATAGTTTTTACATGAAGGCATTTTAAGAATATCTATATGAACCACCTGAAATTTTGCCGAAACTGGCTGGTAAGATTCATATGGTGGGCTTTTTTGCGTAATGATTTAGATCTCTGACATGAATCACAACTTAGAACAAACTGCTTTGTGTATTTAGGCATATCCTTCCATACAAAGCGCTTCCTAAGAGATGCCAGAGTTTTCTTGACTCCAAAATGCCCAAGTGAATGCGAATAAGAAATAACAGGTATAATGAAAGATTCAGGAACAAAGACAACGAGGTGAAAGTGGAATAGATTCATCGACAACCAAAGACAGTAGGTCATTTTTATAATAATAGTTTCGCTTGGTCAGCTTGAGATTAGTATTTTCTTGCTTAGTTTAAATATTTTTGAAGTTGCACATCTGTTTCTTGTGCTGCTTGAAGTTCTTTATAATCAATTTTACACTGAAATAGCTTAAACACTTCATTGGCGGAAATATGGAAAATAGATGACAGTCATCACTCTATTAAAGAATCCTGCTGTGGAGAAAGCTCTGGTGTGACCAATGCTTCATCGCAGAGTGCTTCAGGAAGGACTTCTATAACAGTGTCTTCTTTTCCAAGTTGGAGTGAAGGAGCTTGTTGCATCTGCATTTTCTGCAGAATTTGAAGGAGCTGGTAATTTCAGTGAACTTGCAGTTGGCTGCTCAGCAGGATTTCTGCTCAAATAATCAGCAAGAATATTCTCTTCAGATTTAATATGGTTATGTTCAAATCATATTCAGACAAGAAAGTTAGGTAACGCTGCTCCTCTTGCAAGCAAGTGATTAGCATCAGTCTCTTTTTTAAGTGACTGTGTGACTGAGAGATTGTCACAAAACACATCTATCTTTCGTCCTTCTACGATATGTTGAAATTTTTTTACAGTTTTAACCAAGGCAAGGAGTTCCTTGCTAAAAATACTATAGCTCATTTCAGTTGGGTTTAATTTATAACTATAGAATCCAAGTGGAACAGTTTTTTCATTTTCAGTCGAAACTACAACACCAGCCAAGGCAGTCTGACTGGCATCTGTGAAAATTGATATTTTGGCACTATTAGAAGGGAATCCCAAAGGCGTAGCGTTTTTAAGAGTCAGTTTTGCTAGATTGAATGCTTCTTCAGCCTCAGGATTCCATTTTACTCTACGTTGGGAGTATGGAGCGCCTTTTAGAAATGAAAGAAGAGGAGAAATAATATTAGAAATTCCAGGAAGTGAAGATTTGAAATAGTTTATACTTCCTAAGAAAGAACGTAGATCTTTAATAGTTTTAGGTTTCGGAATGTTTAATATAGAAAGACTTTTATCCTCACTAGGAAGCATAAAACCTTCCGACATATCAAAACCAAGATTTGTAACCTTTGGTTGGGCAATTTTGCACTTGTCTGCACTTAGTTTTAAATTAAAATAATATAGCCTATCAAATACCATTTCTAGGACTTTTGAATGCTCCTCATGAGTTGGAGTAGCAATTAGAATATCATCAATATAGATGAAAATATTAGGAATACAAGAAAGAATTAAAGATATATATTTAGTGAAACTGGTGGGACTAGAATGAAAACCTTCAACTATACTGTTATAAGAAAAACTACCATATGGAGTATTAATTGTTAAAAACTTTCTACAATCTGGGTGAACTTTTAAATTATAGAAGGCCTTCTTGAGATCAAGGACAGAAAACACTTTTGCACCAGCAAGTATGTTTGAAAAATCCTCCTAAATTTGGAAGACTAAAGTTATCACGAACTGCTCTTTTGTTAAGAAGCCTCTGGTCAGCTACAATGCGGACTCCACCTGAAGGTTTTGACAGAACAGAAATTTGAAAACCCCATGGTGAATGTGAAGGAGATAAGACCCCAGCATTAACTAACCTGCCTATCTCTAATTTAGCTTTGTCATATAGGCATGTGGAAATTCTTCTGCTCTTTATATTTATGGGGGTCCTCTTACATTAAATTTATAGGGGACTAACTCTTTTAAGGCATCATACTCAGCGGGTGTAAGGGGAAATTTTAAAACTTTATTTTTACATACACTTATCACTATTATTTGTATCACTTCTAAATTTACCGTTATTATAACTACAGGAAGAATTGTTTATATTGCTACCCCCAGCATTATTTTTACCATTAACCATATTTTCATTTACCATTGTACTACCAGTATTACATAAATCTAAGCTATCATTTAAATATATGTCAGTAAATAATACCTTAAAATTAAATAATAGATTAGAGTAAAGAGAAGGCGTGGAGGGTAATTTGGGAGAGAGTGTAGCATTAACAAAATGATCAATTCTTTTTAGGGGCACTGACTCCACATTATTTCCTACAATTACATCACAAGAGCTTACAGTCTGAGCATCAATAATCTTATGATTACTAAAATCTAATAAAAAATTATACTTTTCAAAAAAATCAAGCCCCAAAATTTTACAAACTACATCACAAATTATAAAAGTATGTACATAATCTCTACGCATCAAAAAATTTACAGTTTTGGTTTTAACATCATAAATATTTATTTTAGTACCATTAGCAGCAGTAAGAAAGCCAATAGGTTCTTTTTTCTCTCCTTCAGAAGCCTTAAAGCACGATAATGTGTTTCCAGAATCGATAATATATAACTCCTTAGAATTAGCATAAAAAATACAATAGAGACTGTTTAATTTTATATCTTTTTTAGAAATATTCATAACATTCATAATTTTTGAAGTCGATGTACCCTATAAAAATTTGCATTTTCAACCGGCATCGCAGTATATTTGCAAAGAGCTGATGGCCCTTGCTCAGAGACTGTCTTTTCACCATGTTGATAATGCATATTTTTATCTTTAAAACTATTATATGTAGGACAATGCTCAAGTTCACTAGACTGAGATACTCTTTCGTTTAAAACAGATGGTTTTAAACCAGTAATAGCAATCTCATTCCCATGAAGTTGAACATTGTTATACTTTATATTATTTATATAAGAATGCAATGAATTAGTATCATTAATTGCAATTGTATTAACCTCATTTATAAGGGGGTAGCTTTTACCTTTTTCCTTTCTTAAATTTTCATATTTAATATATACACTTTTATCAATAACTATTAAACACTGCACTTTATTATTAAATTTCACTTTTAATTTCCTTTTTGAGGGGCTGATGTTAGCCCCTAAGATTCGTTTCCCGGAGGGGTTGAAGAGATGTTCCTGAAATATAAAATTGGGCTTGCCTGGGTGCCCATCGACAGCTACCTCCTTGGCATCTTGTAGCTTTTTCTCGAAATTTATAATGGTAGTAGCAAAGAGCACCTTCTGGCCTAAATCTTGAAGATGACCTGCCTCTGGAGTAGCCTCTTGTGACTAATTTCAAGTCGTGTAAGCCTAATATCCATCTTATTGACCTGTGTTGAGACCTCTTCTAATTTTTTGTTTAACTCTGCAACTTGAGTGGATAGTTTAGCCACTTCGCGAGCGAGTAAGGAATTTGAAGATGGTGGTGTCAGTTCTCTGGTTCTTGTAGAAAAAGGAGCTATGACATTAACAGAGTCATTACGGTAATGGTCTGATACATTTCTGCTTTGGCGACTCATATATTCGTCCGCAGCTTCGGCCATTTTAAAAATTGATAGATCTCCCGTTAATACTTTTAGCATTGCTGCCGTGTTTTCAGGTAATACCATAGTATAAGTATTACTTAGTATTATTAAGATATAGGAAATTTATCTGCTTATTTGCGTCACCTTGAAATGTTTTGTAGTCTTAGCTCCGCCTACTTTCAAACAAAAGTATGAAAAGCTACTTTGCTTCATATGACGTATAAGTGACGTCATAAAACCTCGTGCCTATTTTACTATATATATATATACTATATATATATATATATATATATATATATATAATATATATATATATATATATATATATATATATATTATATATATATAATGCTAATAAAAATTATAATGGTTTTATTTTTATTATACAAAAAATCAAGATGATTTATTAATTAAAAGCCAATAAAAATATAAAATTGTATTATATATATATATATAATATATATATATATATATATATATATAATATTATATATATATATATATGTATATATATATATCGATAATGGGAAATACTAACATAATCTGGTACAAAGTTTTTAAATTTGGAAATTTGGCAACGTTTTCCTTGACATATTTGTTTTTGTTTAAATTTCAAAGAAACCTAATTTGTGATTGGTCATGAAAACAAAAACTATCTGTGTATCTAATGACGTAAAAAAAATAATTAATATTAAAAAAAAAAAAAAAAAAAAAAAAAAAAAAAAAAAAAAAAAAAAAAAAAAAAAAAAAAAAAAAAAAAAAAAAAAAGATTTAATTAGATTTTAAATGATTAAAGAAATACAATTTGCTTCATAGGTTTTATTAAAAAAAAAAAAAAAGGCATACACAAAAAGTGCATCACTGTCAATCAGAAAATTATAACATTTATTAATCCTACTAAGTAATACTTATACTATGGTAATACTTGTAGAAACATTTCTTTTGCGACTTTCATTATTTTGGATCATACTTTCGAATGCAGAATCTCCAAGTGACAGCCTAATTCTATTTAAATATTCAGAGGGTTTTTCACCAGGTTTCAATTTCTGTTGAAATAAGTCCTCAACTCTTTCCCGAGCCGAAGGTGCATATGCAGCTCGCAACACTTTTTTCAATTCCTCAGAAGTATTTCCAGTTATAGGGGGTTGAATTTGGGAGTTAATGGAGGAGGGTAACAAGGGTCCAATAAGTTGAATTCTCTCGATAGGCTTATTCACAAAATAAAGCTGGAATAACCATGCTACTTTTTGTAACCAATTATCGATGTCTATTTTGTCAAAGCGAGGTAAATCTTGGATCCTAAGTGTTTTCCTATATTGAGGTGATGGGCTTCTGGAAGAGGAACTTCCACTGGAGGCACTACGTTCTGAAGTTCGCTCAATAGATCTTTCGGTACCTCGGTTATTAGTTTCATTAGTATGTGCTTCATTATCTACATCTACCCGAGTTACAGAAATACCAGAGGTAGAAGGATTTAATATATTGTTAAGCCTATTTTTATTTCTCCTTAAAGGCATCGTAAAATTTTGTTATTGTTTTATGATATATATATTTATATATATATATATATATATATATATATATATATATATAATATATATAATATATATATATATATATATATGTATATTAGAAGTGTGATTAAACATTTGTTAATATTTTTTTTATTTAATATAGGTAATTAAATTTAATTTCCTTTTCTATTATATATATATATATATATATATTATATATATATATATATATATATATATATATATATATATATTATATATATATATATATATATTATATATATATATATATATATATATATATATATATATATATATATATATATATATATATATATATATATATATATATATATATATATATATATATATATTTATTTATTTTTTTTATTAAATATCACAGTTTTCTGAAGCATTTTCACTACTTATCACTTTTCATTTGATATTAATGATGAAAACTTAAGAAATTTTAGAAGTACCAAAATGAACAATTACCATGTAATTCATGTTAAAGGCTAGATTCGCTTTGGGTCTATCTTGTTTTCAATATTAGACCTAAAGTAATTTAAATTTTCATCAAATGTCTATTAATTCTTCCTAAAAAGTCAGTTTTTATTTTTAATTTTTTGTTAGAGTACAATCCTGCATACATACCAACTTAGAGGCTAAAGTAAGTTGGGCCCTATGTCAGTTCCAAATGTAGGCCTAAAATATTATAAAATTTTCATAAAATTTCTTGTAATGCCAGATATAAAATTCAGTTTTTATGTTATTTTTATTTCTGCTTGGTTTATTTACTATAATTTTATAATTTCTGCACGCCCTAGGCCGTTTCTTCACTATGTATGCCACTGTAACAAATTGTAATTTATCTGATTTTATTTATTTATTTTCTTTTTCAAAAAACTTTCTATTTATTTATTTATTCTTTTATATTTGTTCTATATACTGTCACTCCAGGGTCACCACTTGTAACAAAAATGTTTGCCACAATGCTTGCTCAAAAGCTATATTTCAGCTTAGGGTCGTGGGACCTAGACCGTTACAGTTTTATAAAAAATTATTTCTTACCTTGTTCTGGGATATTTTCTTATTAATTGTAATAATTTTGCATAGGTGTTTAATACTCTTGATAACTTTATTGTATTTATTATTTTTCACAACGTTTTTACAAAATTTACAAAGTTCAATCAATTCTACTACAATTACAAAAAGCGTGTTGTTTTCAAACGTTTTTCATTTCTAGAATGCTCTACAAAAATTTTCTAATCATGATCGATATATGTACGGCATGAACGATATTGATATAATCGATATATCGTTCATTTAATATCTATATTATTTAATAATTAAATTACATTTATATTAAAAAAAATTCAAAAATCAAAACACCCTTCATTTATATTAAAAAAATTCAAAAATCAAAACATCCTATACTATATATATATATATATATATATATATATATATATATATATATATATATATATATATATATATATATATATATATATATATATATATATATTTTGTTAGGGTCACGGCCCTTATATAACTAAACAGAGAAAAGAAAAAAAAATAAAGTATTAGTTACACTCACTCTATGTGGGTACTCCTTTTAAAAGTTGGTCTGTTGTGACGTCTTCTTCTTTTGGACGGTGTTGATGAATTGAAGTTAGAGGTGCAATCAGCTGAAACGACCAGAGATACTCACATCCTTTCCAAGGGCAATAGAATCACAAAAAGGAATAGTTTGCGGCAAAATTATAGAAAAATCGAAGGTCATAAAAATTAAAAAAAAAAAAAAAAAAAAAATTTTTAATAGTGTAAAGTTAAATTCGAAATATGGAAAATGAACAAAGATTTTTGTTCAAGTATATCCAGAACAAGAAAAATTTATATGAAGGAACAGATTGAACACGAAATTATGGGCGTTGGTTTATCGGAAACTGACGAGAATGATGAATTCTTAATGACCGTTTACCAAGTAGGAATTTCTCGCCGTCATTCGTTTTGAGAAATCAGAGGAATTGTTGAAGTTTGGGTAAAATACTGGAGAATACGTTGTTGATGCAGTTCCCCTCCCCGGGACTGCAAAACATATATATAATATTTATATAAATTTGTATTGTATTTTGATTGATTTTAATATATTCGGTTGATTACAAATATTAAATAAATACCGATGACTTACGGGTAATGTCTTAATTGTTGAACAGAGATTACACACTTCAGAAGTCTCTTGACTTTTTTTTTTTATAACTTTTTATTTATTACTTTTAAGTTTTTGAGAATTTTTGTTGTCTTTAAATTTTGTTAATTTTTATTAATTATTTATGAACCTATAAGGAGAAAATAACAAAAATTAGAAAGAGGACCCAACTATCTAAAAAAAATAAAAATTTTAGCTTAGCTGTAGACGACTTTTTATACTTCTTGGGTTTCATCTACTTCTTTTTTCTATGTGACATCATCTCTGGAATAATAACATGACTTAGCATATGAACACATGCTCACACCCCCTTACCAAAGTTAGTCTCAGTAATGGAGAATGACCAACTTTCTTGAAGGCAAGTAGTGGTGTTCAAGATGAAGTTGTGTCACAGAAAATTAATTATGAAGTATATTGGAAAGTTCTCTTAAAATGACAGAAAGTTCCCTAACAACCAAAAACATCTTACCCCTCTAACCTACGAAAGAAGAATAGAACTTAATCTTGGTGATCCATTTCGGTCACTTGTTCGAAAGCACGATTAAGCTCTTTATGAGCAACCTCTTTCGAGATGCCCCGTTCCTTCGCAAACCTCCAGATCTTAGATGTATGAACTGCAGTGAAGGTGATGAATTCTGGTGATATAGCCGACGTTCAAGGTGCTAGGTTATTACCTTTCGACTTTTTAGAAGATCCTTCCTGCTTAGAATCATGACGTTTCATCTTTCTTCATTGATTAGCTGGCCTCTGTAATCTTTTAGCTCCTGATTTAGAGGTAGATGCTGTTGTTGACGTCGGAAGAGTTTTTGTTGGACAATTCTTCTTTGACTTGGAGGGTGGTAGATGATAATCTGTAAACGAACCCATCTTCTTATTAATGTTCACTCCGTTATGGGGTTGTGATGACTCGGAGGAAGTGGAAGGTTGTTCGCCCAAGTCCATGGAATCCACAAACGCCTGTGAGTAATAATATACCCCAGTTTCCGATTTTCCTTTGGTTCGCCGCTTTTGTGTAGATGGTACTGTCCGTGATTGACGTGGACGGTACTCTATCCGCCCTTGGATCCCCGAAGGTACAGGAACATACTCTACTTTCTCAACAACCACTGAGGTTGTATTAGTGGTGGTTGGGGTGACCGTTGAAGTTGCTGGTCTATGTTCTTGAGCCCGTCGTTTAAAGTTGGTTAGGCCCAAGATGGCGAACATTTCTTCAAAGGCGGTTACTGTGTAATGTGGACCATCATAACACAGATCCAAAGCACTCAACCCATCCGATCCTCTCATCCTGAATTTATGATGAGTGTTGCCTTGCTTCTTGCTGTTATAATAATGGTCAAAAACGGTTTTCATGGAGAAAGTCTGCTTTTGAACCCAAGGCATGTTGTTACCCTGTAATGCAACCGTCTTCCCGAATATCTTGAGCTTTTTGGTTGAGATAGGCCCGATTGAGTTGAGGATGTTCTTCGAGTGAGGGTATTAGGTCACTCCGGCCTTGGCGTTGTAGGAAGGCCTCATTGAAGGAAGTATGTCCTTCATAGTGGGAATAACCAGAGACATTCTCACGGCAGGGTTGTGTGGTGTTTAGGATGTTTTTTTTATGTAAGTATGTCTGTCAGTCAATTTTTCAGTAAGGCAGGCAGACTTGAGGGTACGGTAGGTGAAGATGGTCTTTTTTTTTGTATGTTTGTATCATATTTCTTATTATTATTATAATTTTATATATATTTATATTATTTATATTTTTTTTTATCATTATATATATATATATATATATATATATATATATATATATATATATAATATTTTTTTATATATATATATATATATATATATTTTTATATGATTGTTGAATGAAAGGCATGAGTGGTGAGTGTCCAGGCGGTTTCAGGGAATCTATCTTTTCACCTCTTGTTTCTCTAGTTTTAATAACCTTCTATTCTGTCTTTTTTTGTTTTAGTCGTCTGGCATTCCCCACTTTGTGTGAAAGGGAGTGATTGTGGTTTTGTATGTAAATGGTTTATTATGATTTTTTTCTTTTTTTAGGTTAATAATTGAAATTTTGTTTTGTTTGAGTAGATTGAAGAAGTGAAGAAGTATTAAGTGAGACACAGGATTTTCTGGTAAACAGGTACTAATTTTTATAACCTTATTATTATCCTTGTTATTATTTGTTATATGATATTATTATTATTATTATTATTATTATTGAAATTATTAAAATGAAGTGTATTATTATATTATTATTATTATTATTATTATTATTATTATTATTATTATTATTATTATTATTATTATTGAAATTATTAAAATGAAGTGTATTATTATTATTATTATTATTATTATTAGTATGATGTTAAGAAAGAGGGTTTTTCTTTCTTTCCAGCTCAGCTGCACTGTGTTGGAAGGGAAAGAAAAACTGGACGGGATTCCGTTCAGTTTTTTTTGGGACTGGATTTCTTTTGACTGGGATTGTATTTTTGCTTTTGCTTGAAGCGGCATCCAGTTTTTTTTCGCTTGAAGCAGTGCCTTATTTTTTTTTTGTGACTGGATTTTTTTTGTGGCTGGAATTGCGTTGTTGCTTTTGCCTGTAGCTTATCCAGTTTTTTTTGCTTTTTGCTATGCTTTGTTTTCCGTGAAGGCCTACATTGAATGACTTCATAATATCCTTTTACGGTATGGTCTATTAAAAACAAATAAGCCTGTCTACTGTGAAATTTGCTTGGTTTGCATTTGAAGGCTATCATTTTTTTTACACCAACAGAAGAAAAAAATTAATTATAACAAAGCCACCTTATCTCTCTTAGGATTGAGCCAACATTCTGATTGGTTGTGGTCCAGTGCAGTGGAAGATTATTTTGACGCATACAGTGAAAGAGGCCTGTGTAAAATTGGGGTAAAAATAAATCGAGATATTGGGAGGGGAAAATTACCGTAAGGTAATTATAAAATAAAAAACGTTGTTTTTTTTTGTTTATATTATTTTCATTTTGTTTGTTATCTTTTATATTATTATTTTTTATATTGGGTATCAATAATATTGTATATTTCATATATTTCCGTATAAATATTATTTTTATATTATTTTATATTGCATCTATTATATTATCGGTACATTTATTATTGTTATATTTCGAAATTTATTATTTTTATAAAATAAAGTATTGTGTTTTGTTTTTTATTCCATCACTGTCCATGTTAGAGAGCCCTAATTAGTAGTCTTGTAGTTTTTTTTTTGTAACTGCCACATTTTGGCGCCCAACGTGGGGCTCTCTTTCAAGGAGGGTGAGGGATACTACTGAGGAATTAAGATTGGAAGTGGAGAGATTGAGAGAAGCGTTGCGTAAGAAGGAAAGAGAGAATGAGAATTTGATAGATGAGTTGAGAGATATGAAAAGGGGAATGGAAGAAATGGAGAAAAGAATGGAAGATAGAATGGTTGCTAAAATGGATGACATTATGCGTGAGAGATTTACTAGTGAGGTAGGGGCAAAGAGTAAAAGGACCTCTACTCCTAGGATAGACCGGCAGAAAATGAAAATGTAGCAGTTACAAAAAAAATAACTACAAGACTACTAATTAGGGCTCTCTAACAAGGACAGTGATGGAATAAAAAACAAAACACAATACTTTATTTTATAAAAATAATAAATTTCGAAATATAACAATAATAAATGTACCGATAATATAATAGATGCAATATAAAATAATATAAAAATAATATTTATACGGAAATATATGAAATATACAATATTATTGATACCCAATATAAAAAATAATAATATAAAAGATAACAAACAAAATGAAAATAATATACAACAACAAAAAAAAAAACAACGTTTTTTATTTTATAATTACCTTACGGTAATTTTCCCCTCCCAATATCTCGATTTATTTTTACCCCAATTTTACACAGGCCTCTTTCACTGTATGCGTCAAAATAATCTTCCACTGCACTGGACCACAACCAATCAGAATGTTGGCTCAATCCTAAGAGAGATAAGGTGGCTTTGTTATAATTAATTTTTTTCTTCTGTTGGTGTAAAAAAAATGATAGCCTTCAAATGCAAACCAAGCAAATTTCACAGTAGACAGGCTTATTTGTTTTTAATAGACCATACCGTAAAAGGATATTATGAAGTCATTCACTGTAGGCCTTCACGGAAAACAAAGCATAGCAAAAAGCAAAAAAAACTGGATAAGCTACAGGCAAAAGCAACAACGCAATTCCAGCCACAAAAAAATTCCAGTGACAGAAAAAAATCCAGTCACAGAAAAAAAATAAGGCACTGCTTCAAGCGAAAAAAAACTGGATGCCGCTTCAAGCAAAAGCAAAAATACAATCCCAGTCAAAAGAAATCCAGTCCCAAAAAAAAACTGAACGGAATCCCGTCCAGTTTTTCTTTCCCTTCCAACACAGTGCAGCTGAGCTGGAAAGAAAGAAAAATCCTCTTTCTTAACATCATACTAATAATAATAATAAAAATAATAATAATAAATAATACACTTCATTTTAATAATTTCAATAATAATAATAATAATAATAATAATAATAATAATAAATAATAATAATAATAATACACTTCATTTTAATAATTTCAATAATAATAATAATAATAAAATAATAACCATCATCATAATCATATAACAAATAATAACAAGGATAATAATAAGGTTATAAAAATTAGTACCTGTTTACCAGAAAATCCTGTGTCTCACTTAATACTTCTTCACTTCTTCAATCTACTCAAACAAAACAAAATTTCAATTATTAACCTAAAAAAGAAAAAAATCATAATAAACCATTTACATACAAAACCACAATCACTCCCTTTCACACAGAGTGGGGAATGCCAGACGACTAAAACAAAAAAAGACAGAATAGAAGGTTATTAAAACTAGAGAAACAAGAGGTGAAAAGATAGATTCCCTGAAACCGCCTGGACACTCACCACTCATGCCTTTCATTCAACAAATCATATATATATATATATATATATATATATATATATATATATATATATATATATATATATATATATATATATATATATATATATATATATATATATATATATATATATATATATAATGATAAAAAAAATATAAATAATATAAATATATATAAAAATTATAATAATAATAAGAAATATGATACAAACATACAAAAAAAAAGACCATCTTCACCTACCGTACCCTCAAGTCTGCCTGCCTTACTGAAAAATTGACTGACAGACATACTTACATAAAAAAAACATCCTAAACACCACAGTTGTACCTAACCGCTAAGCTGACGATCGCGTTCATCTGTATGGGAACAAAGGACTAATTGTATGCTGAATTCCTGGATAATGGCACGAAACTGATAAGTTAATGTTATAACTCTGCTGCAACTGTTCCCTCATCCGTTCCAGTACCCCGACTTCGGATGTACCTAAGAACAGTATTCTCTTTGCTCCTTCCATACTCAAACTGAAAATAAAAATATTTTGGTGTAGATATTTACAAAAACAATAAATAAATAAAAATAAAATAAATAAATACTTATAAATTTATACGTGCAATATAAACAATATATCAGGGTTACCATTTTTAGTTGGTTAAAGTATTTGTTATATTTATTATTTTACTACTATTTCTTTACTTTTTTATTACTTAAAAATTTAGAATTATGTAAGGTTTATTTTAAGTAAATTAGTTAGTTTTTTAATCTTTAGTAGTAATTTTAGTATTATTGTTAGTATAAATTTGATATTATTTTCCGTTAATTTATTATTATTTTATTAACTAGATCTACTACTGGGTTTTATCATTTTTATTTATTATATTTAAATTTTATATTGTTTTTTTTTATCACAATTTATTTTTAATTCACATCACACTGCTCAAATCTATTCTAATTTTTTTCTTTCTGAATTTTTTTTTAAAGATTAAATTTAAAATTAGATGAAACTAGGTATATTTGCTTTATCAAAAATCAATTTTGCTTAGTATTTGTAAGTAAAGTATTATAAATTTAATCCAATTGTTCTCTCTGAAATTTTAAAAACTATACGAAAAAAGGTAAATATGCTTTCTCAAAATTCATTTAAATCTTCGTAATTTTTAACATAATATATTTTTTTCAATTTTTCTTTTCTGAAATTGTTTTAAAAGCATAAAAATTAAAAGAAAATAGGCGTATTTCCTATATTCCTGTTTATCATTCACGGGCACTTATCTTTTTCATTGCGCGGACGATATTCCAGTGGATGATCCATGATATAACTATGTTGTAGGGCTTCTCCCTGGGATCTTAATCGACGTGGGGAAGGCTCTTCCTCAGGTGAATCCATCCCCGTTAAACAGATGATGTCCATCTGTCGCTCTCCCTCCGATGGCGATGCTTCCACAGGTACTTGTATTTCCATATAAAAAAAAAATGAAAAACTCCGCCGGATAAAATCCCTCAAAAGACTCGTCCGAATTATCGCTAAAAACCCTTAAAATGATTCATTCATTGTTGTGTTGAACAGATCCTCTTCTTCTTCCTCTTCTTCTGGAGGTATTGTTAGATTCGTTTGTGTGAATCTTGTAGTGTTAATGTCGGTTATGACTCCAGGATCTTCTTTAGATTTTTTGTCATTCTTGACTAATCTATCTCCAATAAGAGGTCTTCCCTGTTGGAGCTCAGCAATTTTCCTGCCTCATGAAACAGCTCTCCTTCACAAAAGGGACATTTCAGTTGATCATTGTTCTTGATGGGACAATTTACTATTAAGTGGCCAAATTTTTACAATGCAGACATCGGTTTTGTGCCAAATAGCAATCTTTATGTGTCACCTCTTTTCCTACAATATTGAAACAACATTCGTGTTCTGCATTGACTCATGAAATGTCCGATCTTTTTGCATTAGGTGTAGGACTGTGGATAGTTTTTATTTTTATTTTTTATACAGATCGCCACTCATGGGTGGAGACCTTTTCAAGGAGTGGGTACACACAAAAGGAAGAAAGCTCACTCAAACTCTGACCTAATGTACATCTCTCAGGTGGGCACGGACATAAGCCTTGAAGAGAGGAAAATTAAATAAGAAAAATAGATGGTAGAGAGTGTCACAGAACAGA
>SEYY01008360.1:0-70000 GCA_009176605.1 Armadillidium nasatum | reverse complement strand
ACCATAGCCGCTGCAACATCCTGCAATGGTTTTCATAACACGGAGGTTCCTGAAAAAGGGAGGGACGGAGTCCTCCTCCTTCATGGAAAGGTTATTAATAAGGTCGCACCTGGATAGCACGACACAAACAGATTATATATATTGTAAATCCGTTGTATTCGCTCTTTTATGTTTCCCAGCACTCTATCTTCAGAGGTACCAAGAACCAAAATCCTCTCAGCCCGGCCATGCTGAAAAGAGAAATATATATGTAAAGTATACATAAAAATATTTTATATAATAAGTTATAAATTTACAAATTTTACTATTTGAATATTTCATGATTAAATATTTTTAAATTTGTCAATAATTTTTTTTTTCATGAATTAGTAAATTAATTAAAATATAAATATACAATTGAAAGTATTTAAATTTTATATAATTTATTCAAAAAAAATTTTTTTTTTAAATGAAAATATTAAAATATTTGAGTTTTTAACTTATTTTACAACTACTACTACTACTATTTTCAATATTACAAGACAATTCTATATATATGGTTTCTAGTAGAGTAGTAAATATGCTAAAGTAAAGCTTTATTTGTTTTTATTAAAATATAATAGAAATATTTTGTTAATAAATATTATTTTTAACTACTAATTACTTATTCTATTCTACATGATTTTTACATGCTTTTAAATTTTTAATTTTAACATGCTTTTAACTTTAGGTGTGAACATGCATTTTGTAATTTTATTTTTGACATGTGTTTTATTTTTATTTTTATGATTTTACTTTTTATTTATTTCGATTTTTATTATTATAACCACCTCACGACACTATTCGACACTATTATTTTAACACGTTCCACTTCACAGGTTGTTCACTTAACTTTGGTGCCGTCGACGATACTCTAGTGGTCGTTCCATGCTGTAGTCATGTTGTGGGGCGTCTCCTTGGGATCGTAATCGTCGTGGAGAAGGCTCTTATTTTTCTGAATCCATCCCCATTAAACAGGTGATGTTCATCTGAGGTTCTTCTTCCACTGGCGATGATTCTATATGTCCTTGTAGTTCCATATAGCTTTCCTCAATATAAAACCTCTTCGGATCAAATCCTTCAAATTAGTCGGCCGTTTTATCACTGAATTTATTGCTGAAATTCAGTTGATAATGACTGTCAGGTTCTTCCATTATAGTGGAAAGAGCCTTGGGCACAAATCCCTCGAATGAATCCTGATCTACCGAATAATCTAACGGACAAAATCCTTCAAATGATTCATTCATTGTTGTGTTGAACAGATCCTCTTCTTCCTCCTCTTCTTCTGGAGGTATTCGTTAGATCTGTTTGGGTGAATCTTGAGATGTTAATGTCGTTTATGTTAGATACCTCGGCTGACTTGTTCAATTCGGAGTTAATCCGAGAATCTGTATTTGCTCTTAAAGTTTTGTCAAAATGATTCTTGTAAAACTCTGAATGAGTCAGACAAGAAGGTCGAATAATCATTATTGATCAATTTAAATATCTCTTGCTGAGCTTCCATTTGCCTTCTCCTCAACTCCTCCAAGAAGTGATGATCCTCTTCAGCAAGTTGATATGAAAAATCATCGTCGTCCTCGTCACTGTCGTCCTCAGGTAAAACCGTTGGAGTCAGTGTCGCGTCCGGTAATGACTCTTCATTTGATATCTCCCCCTGTTCTTCGTTGATTTCCGCATGATTCTGTTGGTAATCTTCATCCTGTTGTGTTAGTTGATTCTGTAGATGTTGGCGGAAATAAGGATTTCGTAAGAGATATCTGGGAACATCAATCCATTTTCGGAGCTGCGAAAAATGAGCCTGTATGACACCTTCCCTTTCATTGACTGGGTACTTGGCTATATCGTATGCGAGTGTTGAGTCGTATACTTTAGTAATCACGTACGGTCCCTTAAATCTAGGTTTAAACTTGTTGTTTACAAGATTTCCTTGAAATAAAGATTTATACGCAACCTTATCACCAATGTTGAGCGGTGAAAATTTTTCAGCAGGTGACTTCCAATATTGTCGTAAACAAGGATTTCTCCTTGCACACGAATGTTGTTGTTGCACTAAGAAGTCACTGGGAGTTGACTTGATTGCTGAATGCCAAGTGTTGTATTTTACAACTACTTGCGGTAGTTGCAAATCCCAATCAGTTGGGTTTTGTTGAATCATCATTCGCAAAGTCTGTAGTATGGTTCGATTTACTCGTTCCGTAACTCCATTCGTTTGTGGCCGATGACTAGATGCCAATACATGCTCAATGGCAAATTCCTCCAATACTTTGTTAAAAAGTACTGAAGTAAACTCAGTTCCTTGATCAGAAAGAAGTTTCTGCGGGAACCCGCGGCAAAAACGGAATAAGTTTAAACTTCAATCGTTGTGCTGACGGTTTTCGCAGATTTATCTTTCATAGGAATAACGAAAAGATCCTTAGTAAAATGATCAATCGCTACAAGAGCATAAGAGTGGTTTCGAAAAGTTCGCGGCAATTGTAACAAATCAACTGCTAACAATTCGAACGGATAAGACGTTGTTATTTTCATAACTGGCGGAATAATCACCAGTAGGATTATTTTTGTTAAGTTGACATGTCATACAAGACTTACAAATGTCACTAGCAACATTAGCAAGTTTTGGATGCCATAGGTCCTCTCTCACCAATGCAATAAGTTTCGGTGTTCCTAAATGTCCATTCAGTAAATGTAGATCAGATACTAACCGAATTAGAAGAGGCATGGATATTACCATTCGCGGATTGTTATCATTTTGGATGAAGATTAAATCTCCAAACAAGAAAAGATGTCGATATGGGCGAAAGATTTCTAATCCATGTTCACGAAAAGTTGTATTTTCGTAGGGATCCAATGCTTTTCTCAGTTTACGAAGAACATTGTCCTTGAAGTATTACCTCTTCATCAGCGCTAAATAATTCATCAAGTTCGTCGATGGTTAATTGACAAATGTTGACAATATTTATTCTGACGCTTTTCTTTTTGCATGGTTCAAGATTTTGTAAGTTACAGACATCACCAGGAGTTCCATAAGTTAGTGGATTGTTGTCGTTGTAGAAAACTCGTACAAGGCAATTAGATATATTAGCAAAGGCTAATATTGCTTCTGGAATTGGAAGTTGGCCAGGTAATTTCAGCAACTTCAGCTTCTTTGTAATATTCCTGCCTTTAAGTTGATACTTAGCGGGGTGTTTGATAAGTTCCTCCGCTACGGTTTCTCTAATATCCATATGGTTATCAGGTGTCCCCTTCCAACCACATGGAAAAAGATTGAAACAAGGAGTTTCCTCCTCCTGGCATTAAATGTACTGTATAACCTTCAGGAACAAAACCTGAAGGTTGAACTTCATCAATGGGGACAATTTCCAGTTGATCATTGTGATCTTCTGGGAGTGTCCTCCACTGGAGATCTGGACAACGCATCGGCTACTACGTTATCTTTACCTTTTATGTAGCGGATGTCATAGTCATAATCAGTTAAATCACGCAGTGTACGCGCGATACGTCCGTCAACTGCCGCCATGTTATTTAGATATACCAGAGGCTCATGGTCAGTGAAAATAATGAATTTCTTCGAACACAAGAATGGTCGTAAAGTTTTAACGGCCCATCTCAATGCTGCAAGCTCCTTTTCCGTTGTAGAATAGTTCAGTTGAGATTTGGAAAAGGTTTTTGAGATGTAAGGATATGGGTCGATTTACGCCATCAATAGTTTGTGATAAGACTCCTCCTGCTCCAATTGACGAAGCATCAACGTGTAGTTCTAATGGTGGAGCTGTTGGGCTATAATCTGGAAAAGCCAACGTCGGTGGCTCCACCAACGCTGATTTTAACTTTCTCAAATGCCTTCTGGCATTCTGGAGTCCAAGTTAACTGTTTTACCCCCGACTTGAGCCGAAAGTGGCTTACAAATTATTGAGCAATCGGGAATATGTCTTCTATAGAAATTCACCATACCCAAGAAAGACCGTAATTGTTTTATGGTTGTTGGTTGTGGAAAGTTAAGTACTCCACTCAAATTTTTATCAATTGGTTGTATCCCTTCTGGATCAATTAAGTGTCCTAAAAATTGAACACTTTCACGACATAATTTAGTCTTTCCTGGCTTCAACTTAAAACCATTTGCTTGTAACGCACCCAACACTTTCGCAATTCGAGCTCAAATGTTGGTCAAAGGTCTCTGATCGGATTATCAAATCATCGAGATATACCATTACTTCCGACCAAGGTATTCCTGCTAAGGCGAGCATCATACCTCTTTGGAAGGTTGCTGGTCCTCCTTTTACCCCGAAAGGCATCCGAAGGAACTCGTAGTGAGCCAACGGTGTTGAGAATGCCGTTTTCTCTATTGACTCTTCGGCCATCTCGATTTGATAATACCCCCTTACCAAATCTATAGTTGTAAACAATTTGGCTCCACTCATGTTATAAATGGAGTCAATCAAGTTTGGCAAAGGGAAAGGCATCCGCTTTTGTGTGCTTGTTGAGGGCACGGTAAGTCAATACAAAGCCGTAGTTTACCGTCAGGCTTACGTACTGGTACCACAGGAGCAGAATATGGAGAGTAACTGGGTCTGATGATATTCCCTCTCTCCAACTCTTCACACTGTTCTTGAATTTCTTGAGCTAAAGGTCCTTGAAACCTTCGAACAGGTACATGAATTGGGATGTTGGTGTCCAATTCAATTTCATGTTGGATGTTAGTTGCTAATCCAACGTCTTCATCATCCATACTTAAAACGGTAGGATATTGAAGAAGAAGGTTGATTAGTTGTTCTTTCTGCTCTTGATTAACGTTAACCTCGTTAATCTTTGAACTCTTCAATTATCTTATCGCGAGTCCAATAAGCGATGCTTGATTCTTGTTGTGTTGAATCAAGTTGATGCCTATTTATAGAAACCTCTACGTTATTCTCTGGTAATTCTGTTGCGATTCCTAACACTTGTCCTCTTGGTATAAACCTTGAGGTGTCTTTCTTATTGCAGATAGCAATTCGAAACGGTTCTTCGCTATTAACCAATCCGGTTACGATTTCCACTTCTACTTTTTCTGGTGGTTCCACTAACATTGTCGAAGTAGGAAAGTTGGTTCCTCGACATGCCATTTCGACATCTACGATCTTGAAGTGGTTAGCGGGAATTTCCACATTCCGTGCGTTGATGACCTCCCGATAAGTTGATTTCGTTGGGTCTGTTGCTATTACCACGAAGTCATTTCCTTTTCTCTGGAAAAGTTGATACGTTGACATATCGGGTAATAAGGAATTTGCTCGTAGAAGCGTAACTCCAATGACCATGGAGTTATCCATAGCGGAATCTGGAAGTATGTAAAATTCTTCCAAAGTTGAAATATACCCCGTTTCGAATCTTAATCTTAAGATTACGAACTCGTGTATAGGAATACGCGCATTTCCAACGCCTGTGACCCTTGCGACTACCGATGGATATCGTTGTATACCATTCATTAATGAAACAGCGCTTTCTTTTATTAAGTTAATCTCTGCTCCATTATCTATTAAGGAATGGAAACAAGTTCCTGGATAGTCTACTACTTCTACTGCTACCATTAAAGGTTGGGTCTCGCATTTAGAAAATTGTAGAAGTAGGGTTTCACTCTTATTTTTATTCTCCTTTAAACTATTGTGAGTTAACTCTGTTACTAATGGGGGACTCCTACAAGGAGTAGTTAACCCTTCAACCGTGACTGGCCCCTCAGTCACGGGGTCAATTAGTTTAAAGGACGCTCTTGTTGATTTCGCGCCGGCAATCCCCCAGTGGCATGTGTTCATTCCTCCGTTGATGACCGTCTCGAAGATCTTGAAGTTCTTCTAGCTGGTGGAGAATTACTTTCTCGTCGCGGTTCTTCTGTTTTCCATTCCGGACAATGTTTACCCACATGACCGTATTGGTTACATACGGGACAATTTTCCGGATATCGCTTTTGTTGTTGTTGTTGGGTTGGATTTTGTGAACACTTGTAAGACAAGTGCCCACTCTTTTTGCAAATGGAACACTTGTTGTTTAATATATAACAAGTGTCCTTTGAGTGCGTGGTTTTATCGCAAAAACTACACCACTGGTTGTTTTGTCCGTTGCGAAGTTTTACGCGCACGATTATCTCTGTCTACGATCTTCCGACCGTCCCGAAGAACTAGAACTATCGCTATTGTTTCGCGGTTTGTCCCTAACGAACTTGGGACTGCGGTTTCCCGTATTTTTCTTTTGACGTCGTTCTTTCCTTTTTGACCTTTTCTCGACCGGTTGTTGTGGAGGCTGGTGGGCATTGGAAGAAGTGTTCTTCCAACGCTTCACCACATCCGTCCACAACTTTTGTTGGGGTCTCGACTCAGCCACAACCCTTGAAGATATCTATTACTTCAGGAACGAGTACTTGGGCATGTCCCTTTAAGTCCTGAAGGTGTCTATCAGCTAGGTTTACCAGCTGATCAAAGGAAACTTTGATTCCCGAACACCACTCGTGATTTCGGAGATAACTGGGTTATCTCCTTGTTAATTGCAGGTGGTAAGGCTGCCAGAAACACTTGACGTAAGTGTCTCATGCTCTTTGCAATCCTCTGCTGACGTGGTGGGGTAGGCTTTCTTTGCGAATTCCAACAAACGGATAGCAAAGATCCTGACGGTTTCGTTCTTGCGCATTTTGGCAGTCATGTAATCATGTACTGCTCGTTCTTGTCTTACCTTGTCCTCATTATTAAACAGGTCCAGTAGATTCTGCTTAATTTCCTCATAAGACTTATCTGCCTTATGGAGTTGATGGTAGAGGGCGAGGTACGATGACTGTAAATACGAGCCCAAGAGCCTTAACCAATCCTGTCGTTGTGTTGGGTACAGGACTGTGCAATATTCTTCAAATTCCCGGAAGAATACTTTAAGGTCCTGGTCTATGTCGGGATTGAATTTTGCGGGTGGCACAGCTTTGTTAGATTTGGGCTTGTTAATTAGTTGTGTCATTATCACAAGTGTCTGGGAAACCATAGCGTTGAGAGCCTGTTGTGCGGCTAAACTTTCCTTTATGAATTTTCGGAATGCTGATCCGTCATGGTTCCGGTCTGGATACGGGGTGTGCTTGCGTGATTTATTATTGGTTGTTGTCGACGTAAATAAGTAGGTATTGACGTTGGTTGTTGTACTCCTCCGTCAACCTCACGAGCTTCTGCTACGGACGGCTTCCTATCCTTAGGATTTACCGACCGTTTTGGTGATTGTGGTGCAGCAGTAGAAACTGGATCTGCACGAGCCGATAATTGTTCCATTATAATTTTATGTTGCTGGGTAAATCTCAGATCCATGTCACGTGAGAAGCGAATAGCACCCTCAAGCATCTCTTGCAATCTCTCCACGGTACGCTTATTGACTGGTTGAAAATCATGCAAGAGTTCACCCCCTAGGTTATCAGTCTGTTATTCTGGTTTGGACGTGGCATCATTAGTGTTGAATTGTAACGGTGTATCCAATTCAATCAGCTGGTCCACTGTTGTTTTGATTTCATTATCGATTACTGTGTTTTCTGCCATCTGTGTTACGTTATTGTTGTTCTCTTTTTGTGATCCTTGCAGGGTCGCCAAAATTTTTCTCTGTAAGCTATATTGCGCAACACTATATGACTAATCAAAGAAAACAAAATAAAATAGTTGCTGTAAACTCACTTTTTTGTGTTAAATCCAAAAATCGCGATTGATGTTGGGTATGCTTCTTCTGATGGCGATCTTAGAGGTGTTGATGGATTGAATTATTGATGCTGTGCTTCAATCTGATTTTTACGAAAATTTCCAGCGTTCTCCGAGTGCAGAGGGATCACATAAAAGAGCAATGCACGAAAATACAATAAGAACTGTTGTTTTTTGTAGTTCAAAGGGTAATGAAAAATCGAGTAAAATGGTGAAGTTTTTACTTTTAAAAAAAATGGACAATGTATGAAATCTTGACAACAAGGTTAGAACGTAGAGGAAAAGTTTTAAGAGCTGAACAGATCAGGGCTCTGGTTAAGAATTGACAGAATGTCGAATTTTTACTGACTAGTTGTAATTATCAATAAAGAAATTCCTGTGGTCAATTCCTATTATTGAGGAACATTTATGAACAAGGACTCTTGATAAAGGAAGATTAGATAGTTTCGTTTTGATGTAGTTCCTTTCCCGGAACTAGAAAAGAATTGTAGAAGTTTCCTTTATATACATTTTATTTTATAAAATTTTCATTATGATTGTTGCAAAATTTTTCGTAGTTGCAAAAAAACAAAATGAAAGAATAAGAACTTACGTGAAATGGTTGATTTCACACAAGAAGCATTTTTCCTTCTTTATAATTTTTTTTCTTTGAATTGTTTTTGTTTTTGTCTTTAATTTATTTTTAAAAATTAAAAAATAAAAAAAAAGTATTTTGTATATATATATAATATATAATATATATATATATATATATATATATATATATATATATATATTATATATATATATATATATATATATATATATTATTAGTTTAGTATAATTAAGTTGTTATCTGTAAAAGACAGAATTTAAGAAGAATTAGTTACATGAACCAAAAAATGAAAATAATAATAAACTCATCTGTTTTAGTGAAGTGAAGATCGTATGATCATTCTTGAGTTTCTATTATTTCTTCTATGGGTTACAAGTTTCCATGACATGACAACTACCTTTTTTTTTTTTTTTTTTTTTTTTTTTTTTTCTTTTTTTTTTACAGAACGCCACCACTCACGGGCAGAGCCCTTTTCAAGGAGGGGGCACACACACAGGGACAAAACTCAATCTAACACACACCTAACGCACAGACCTCAGGTGGGCGCATACGGAAGCCTTAAAGAGTGGAAGAATGAAAACAAGAGGAAAAATAGATGATGGTAGAGAATTCCACAGAGTAGAGGTGGCTGGAAAGGAGGTACCACAATGGGCTAGCCTGGGATTTCCCACGTCCACACAGAATTGGTGCGAAGCATGGCACCACTTGTGCAACGAGAACGACGCAACGGTGGAGGAATGCGAGAGGCCAGTTCACTCGAGCATCTGCCATTGTAGTACTGTAGAAAAGAGATAGCGTGCCAACGTCACGTCGCAGAGACAGAGGGTCAAGAGAGTTTGAAAGTAGGGGACAGTTAATTAATCTTTTAGCTTTTGACTCAACCCTATCCAGAAGAGAGGAGGAGCCGGAGCCCCCCCCAAATGTGAGAGCAGTATTCTATACAAGGACGAATAAGACCCATATATATTTTTAATAACTGCTCAAAAGAAAAAAATTCTCGCAATCTGAACAAAATTCCCAGCTTCTTAGAGGTCGACTTAGCAACCATTGTGATATGTCGTTTTCAAGACAAGACAATTTGTTGTTTATGTTTAGACCAAGAATGTTAATGTTATTTACAGGTGAGACGGGAGAGCCGTTGAAGAGGATAGGAAAGTTAGGAGATGTTTTTGAGAGGGAGATGTGAAGAAGTTGAGTTTTTAAAGAGTTGAATTTCACAAGGTTGCTATGACCCCACCGGGAAATCCCATCCAGATCGGCAAGAATAGAATCGGAAAGTTGAAGACGAGAAGCAAAAGAGGGAGCAGATTTGAAATGAGTAGAAGAATGTAGAGTTGAGTCATCAGCATAAGAGTGAACAGAGTTAGAAGTGCAGTTGAGAAGATCGTTAATGAAAAATAAGAATGAAGTTGGAGATAAAACTGAACCTTGAGGAACACCACAGTTGACATAAAAGGAGGAAGAGGTCGCTCCATCTACAACTGCCGAAATGGAACGATCTGAGAGAAAACTAGACAAGAGTAAGCAAAGAGAAGGAGGAAACCCAAAGGAAGGGAGCCTGGAGAGCAGCAACGCATGCCATACTCGGTCAAAAGCCTTTGATATGTCAAGCGCCACCACACAAGACTCCCCGAAGTCCCTAAGGGCAGAAGACCATATATCAGTAAGATAGGAAAGTATGTCACCAGTTGACCTCGAGCGTCGAAAGCCATACTGGTGATCTGAGAGAAGAGAATGAGACTCCAAAGGATCCAGGAAATGAGAGTTGAGGAGAGTTTCATAAATTTTAGATGGAACACAAGTGAGAGCTATAGGTCGATAGTTAGAAGGGTCAGAGCGACTACCTTTTTTCATGATCGGCTGAACAAATGCGCGCTTCCAACATTGAGGAAAAGTATTAATATTAAGGCATAGAGAATAGAGCTAAACGAGGACAGGGGCCAACTCGGAAGCACACTCCCTCAGAACACGAGGGGAAATGTCATCCGGGCCACTGGCCTTCCTGACGTTCATAGATTTCAGGATCCCATGCACTCGATCATGAGTAACTACAGGCAGAGACATGGGACACCTGAGAGAAGGAGGAGTAGGAGGAGTGATGCCAGAATTGTGCAGGGTGGAATTAGATGAAAAAAGGAGGCCGAAGAGATTAGCCTTTTCAGAAGGAGTGTTAGCTACAGAACCATCAGAGCGAATAAGAGGAGGAAAGGCAGATTTACAGAAGTTGTTAGAGATATTTTTGACAAGAGGCCAGAAATTTTTATCAGTAGGAGAGCCATGGAGGTCAGCGCACTTCCTTTTTATGAAAGTACGCTTAGTCCGTCGAAGAACATCCCTTCAACGATTTCGAGCTGTATGAAAATTAGCAAGAGTGATAGGAGAAGGAGAGTTTTTCATTCACGATAAGCATTGTCTCTCTCCCGAAGGGCAAGAGAACAATTGCCATCGAACCAAGGATTCCGAGGAGAAAAAGCTTTAGTTGAAGATGGAATGAATCTGCTCATCCTGTCAAAGATTACGGCCCCTACCTTTTCAGCAGAGACAGAAGCGTCCCCCGAGACAAAGCAAGATTCACTCCAATGATAGTTAGCAAAGAAGCGGCGCATTGCCCCCCAATTAGCCCGATTAAAGTGCCAGAAAGTACGTTTAGGGCATGGTGTAGCTGTTTTAGAGAAAGCATTGTAACTAAAAGCCAAAAGATTATGGTCAGAGTTACCAATAAGAGAGAAAATGGTGTATTTATAACTAGAAGGAGTAGTGGTGAAACATAAATCAAGTGTATTCAAGAATTGGTTTGGACGATCTGGAATGTGTGTAGGTTCCCTAATCAACTGCTCTAGATCGTTAAGAATGCTGAATGATTTGGCCTCCCTTCCACCTGTATCAGTATGGGAGGAACTCAACCACTCAGTGTGGTGTACGTTGAAATCCCCTAAATAGAGGACTTCAGCATTTGGATGAGAAGAAGTGACAGTCTCGTGAGTAGTAGTAAGATATTGAAAAAAAAACTGGAAAATCTGTTCCATTAGGGAAGCAGTAGCAGAAATACAAGATAACTATAGTAGTAGGAAGACAGATTTTAAGCCATTAAACATAGAAATTAGGAGATTCTAGATTTACGAGACGTGTCACAGGAGTGTTAATGTTAATATAGGCACAGATTCCACCATTTAGACGGAAATTGTGAAAAAAGTTGTAGTTAGAGACATTAAGATTGCTAGAGAAAGAATCCCTGTCCAGCTGGGTCTCAGACAGAAGCAAAAAGTTAGGAAGAGAGGTAGTATTCAACAGACGCGAGATTAGATCGAAGGCCACGAACGTTAGCAAAGGTAATAGAAAGCCCCCGTCTACGCCCAACCCCCCGACCACACAAATTAGGCATTCAAAAAAAAAAACACACACACACAATCACCTTTGAATGATATCATTAATTGAGATTGAGCATAGAGGCTCACAAAATATATATATATATATATATATATATATATATATATATATATATATATATATATATATATATATATATATATATATATATATATATATATTTTTTTTTTTTTTTTTTTTTTTTTTTTTGAATGAAAAAAACAAAAATGAAATGATGACTACATCTGGACAAAAACTTTAAATCATTAAAGATCAAAATAAATTTGAGAATTTATTTTCAGATATTTTACTCATTTGCTTCTATCCCTTCATTTAGTTTTATATATAGAAACTAGTTTTGCAGCCCTCTAAACTCCCAACCTGTTCCTCAGTTTTGAACGTACCAATCAAAATTAGGAAAAAAATCTTTTCTACTCTAGCACTTGTTGACCTGCCAGTTTAAAATTCGTTTTTTTAGTACTTCTGTTGATATCTTACTTTCCATTGATGACCACTATGAATAAGGAGAAATTTCCTTGAATAATGTGGATTTAATTAAGTGTCTGTTGGGACTGACTGCGTTTGGAATTTTGCCAGAGCCGGCGCTATGGCTGGGGTTGCCTAAAATTTATAGAGAGATCAAAAGCACTGAAATTTTAGGTTGAAGAAATTAGATATAATTTTAATTGAGATTTATTTAATTATAAGTGAGGAGTAGAATAGCCAACATTCACTTAAATTAATGATTATATGCTTTTTCTCCAAAAAAAATTCAGAAAATTGCAGATTTTTTATATTAAATGTTTAGAAAAACTACAAAAAAAAATTTTTATTATTATTATTATTATTATTATTATTATTCTCAATAGTGATTCAACAAGTTTACTTAGGTAAGACCCTAAGTTAAAGTTTGAAAAAAATGTAAGATATAAAATTATCAATATATCCTGTATTTATACTTATCATTGCTATTTTATTGCTGTGTATCAAACTTGTATCATTTAGCTACATCATTTCAAATTCTTATTTTGTTTATACTTTGTCACTTTTGCTAAAAGATCAGCTTCAGCAGTATGGGAGTACTTTCAGGATAGGCCCAAAATAGCAAAATTAATCTGCAGTCATCTAATTAAATGAGAACCTCGGGGTACACTAAGGAAAAATATTTCAGCAAAATTTTTATGGGAGCATCTAAATCAAAACACAATAATAAACGTTCACTAGCAGAACTGGAGCTATCAAAAGAAGCAGAAAAGAAATATTGAAAAAATACAAGAAGAAAAATCTTAATTTTCATATATTTTGTTTCATTTATACCACCATTAATAAATATAATTTGCCATTTTATCCCCGGTTTTCCCTGATTTTTGCCGAGGCCATGCCCTGATCAGTCCATAAGTGTGGGTTATTAAAGTGGGAGAAGAACATCCTTTTAATTTCATAGTTACTAGTAGCAAGAAAAGATAAAGCTCTCCAACAAAATTTATTCCTCTATCATATCCTTCATCTGATAGGCTAGCTCTTAAATATCTTGGATTTAGTAAATTTGGTTCAATGTGTGCTTTGTTAATAGACTGATTGTACCAGTTCTTGAACTTTGCTATTAAATTCTCTTGTAGAAGTTCCTGTATATAATTTTTCAAGTCTTTCCATATCACTTTGTGGTGTCCCTTTAAAGCTTGTAAAAGGCAATAACAACTGCCTATAGTCTTTTTAATAATTCTTTTGCGTTTGTTTTATGAGTTTGTTGAAGTTTTACATAATAAACACTTTGTTCTACATCCTCTTTGAACAAAAAAACACTTTTAAAATAGTTCCAGATTTGGTTAGGTTTTCAATATTTTATTCAAAATGGGTTTGTTTTAAGAAACAAATTATACGAAGGACCGAAAATTGGAGTTCCACACTCACTTGTGTTTTTGGCATTGGAGTTACTGTATAAGCAACATTGAATGAGACTCAAGACTTCATTCTTATATAATAGTTTTGAGCTGGACACAACTTTGCTCGCACAATGCAAAGCCCTATTTTTTAATCAATACAATGAAATTTATAAAGCAAAATGTACTCATCAAAAGAAATAAACAATAATTTCAATATTTTATTCAAAATGAGTTTGTTTTAAGAATGTATTCAAGATCATCATCTTTCATTGAGGCTTGTTGATCTGACCAAATTAAATGAAGGACCGAAAATATTAGTTCCACATTCACTTGTGTTGTTGGCATTGAAGTTACTGTATAAGCAACATTCTGAATTTTTTTGGGTAATATGGAATCGCCTTTAAGGCATTTAGCTTTGATGATAAATCTATTTTCTCCATAACAGACAAAGCATGAGAAATATCAAGCTTAAATTTAACTATATATTAACTATAGGAAGTCCTCGTTTGCTATTTTTTCTTCAATCCCTCAGCATTTGGCTTTCAGATCAAGAACTTTTCAAAAGCTGTTTCATCCTTCATCATCCTCTTTAAGAGGGTGATGAAGTTGAAGGTTGGTTTACATTAAGTTCATTGATTATATTAAGTGCTTGGCAGTTTTCCCTTCCTTCTTTTTGAGTTGCTGATTATTTTGAAGTATTGCTCCATTCAAATTGCTACATTAATCAATGCTTTCTCTGACTGGCCTGTACATCATTCAGCATAATCCAGTACATAGAATCAATATAGATTGCAGGAAGTAATACTTCATTATTAAGGATAACTTCCTTTCTTTTTTCCAGTGACTCTTTAATTGCATCTGCAATTGTTCCACATATTTGAGAAAATGTCAGCATAAGTTTTTGTTACTCTTTATAAAAGAAGTCAGAGGTTAACTCAGCTGCTTGTAATCTTTAAGTCACTAAGAATTTATGATAAAGGATTGCTTCAAGCCTTTCTACTTCTCACCACTGAAAATCAATCATTTTTTTCTTCTCAGTTACTTCAATTATACAGGGGTTTCATCCACCCTTGTATGGAGTACTGCTCTCATATCTGGTGTGGCTCAGGTTTCACCCGTCTTTTGGATAGGGTTGAGTCAAAAGCTAATAAACTTATAAACTGTACCGCTCTTACTAATTCACTTGACTCTTTATCTTTGTAATGTGAAGTTGGTGCCTTGTCTCTATTCTATGGGTACTACAACGGCAAATACTTGAGGGAACTGACCATTCGTATACCTCCACCTTTATGACGTCCTCGTAGCACAAGGGGTGCATTGTCTACACATGAATTTTGTGTGTACATAGGCAACTCCAGGCTCGTCCGCTGTGGTGCCTCCTTTCCAGGCACTTCTGTTTTGTGGAATTCTCCCATCTTCTGTATTTCCTGCTGAATTTAATCTCAATTACTTTAAATCCCACGTCTGTGCTCACCTGAGAAACTTGAGTTAGGTGGGACTTGTAGGATTTTTTTCCTATTCTTTTATTATGAAGACATTCCCTCCTTGAATAGGGCTCTGCCCCATGAGCGGTGAAAAATAAATATATAATATATATATATATATATAATATATATATATATTATATATATATATATATATATATATATATATATATATATATATATATATATATATATATGTTTCCTAGTGAACCTTAATCAAATTAGAAAGGTTAAAACCAATACAAAGGGTTTCCACATACACATTTAATACACTGTGAACGTTTAACACCGTATCTCGGTCCGTCTTTAGCACAAACTAAATTTTATAAATTTCTATTTTAAAATACAATCAAAATATAAATTCATTAACTATATATAAAATATTTAGAATTATAATTGCAATAAAAAAAATAAAAAATAAAATAATATTAATATTGAAATAACATAAATATAAATAAAAATGCTTTACTATTTTGGGATAAAGAACTTCATTATTGATGTGAAAAGGACAGTAGAAGAAGCTTGATCATTTAAAGATGGTCAGTGAGTTTTTATATATAAAACTTCAAAACCCACTTGGAACTTTGGGAATAAATTAAATTGGAAAAGTATTTTCATAAGTTCCATCCCTGTATGGAATAATATATATATATATATATATATATATATATATATATATATATATATATATATATATATATATATATATATATATATATATATATATATATATAAAACTAAAATGATGGCCTCAACAGAAGTTGCCTCGGAGAAGCCCCGGGGGGCGGCTTCCAAATATAGCCCCTCATCCACCCCTTCCCCCATCACCACTTGGGAGTTGGTGGCCTCCGGTGATGGGGTTGGTGCCACCAGGACACAGCTGCCGGCTTGTCCTGATGCACGGTCTATTTTTTTCATTAATTTCTGCAACATTCGCGGTCTGCACTCTAATTTCCACTTTGTTGAACATCACCTCTCTTCTTCTAGACCTCACCTTACTCTTGACCGAAACTCAGATGTTTGAGCTTTCTGATAGCAAACCCTATTCTGTTTCCTCCAACTGTCTCTATCCTCAATTTTCAACCAAAGGCGGTTGTTGTGCATACGTGCATAACGATGTCGTTTGTTTTCGTGTCTCTAATTTGGAGTCTTCCGAATTTTCCACCTTATGGCTTAGGCTCTCTTGCCATTCTACGACTAAATTCATTTGTTCTGTTTATTTATCTCTTAATTCTACTGACTAACCTAAATTCTTCGACTATTTAAATTCCAAAATTGAGCACATTCTCTCTTCTTCTCCTTTCTCTGAAATCATCATATTAGGAAATTTCAATGTTCACCACCGCCAATGGCTTTCATCTAGTTCTCATGATACAGCTGGTTAACGTGCCTTCCATTTCGCTATCCAAAACGACCTTGAGCAGCTGGTGCAGCTCTCTACTCGTATCCCTGATCGTCTTGGAGATGAACCCAACATTCTAGACCTTTTCATAACTTCTAGTCCTTCTCCTTATACTGTTAAGCTCTTTCCTCCTCTGGATTCCTCCGATCACTTTCTTATCCCTGTATCTTCTTCTATCTCTTCAAGTCTTCCGCAGGGAAGACCCCCTTCTATTGAAAGGAAAGGTTTGTGGCACTTCGGTGCCGCAAGCTGGTCGGACCTGCTGTCGTACTTCTTCGATTTTCCGTGGAATGATTATTGCTTCCGTGGGAGGGGTCCCTCGGAGTGTGCAGAACGCATTACCGTGGTGATTCTCTGGCATGGAGACGTACATTCCATATTCTTTCCCTTCTACTAAACCTAACAAACCTTGGTTTAACTCTACTTGTTCTCGCTCTATCCGCCGCAAGGATGCTGCCTTCAGGGATTACCGTCGTCTTCAAACTCCAGAAACTCACGCTACTTATATTTCATCCCGGAATCGTGCAAAATCTATCCTTCGTAACACTAAAAACTTCTTTCTCCGTAGAAAATGCAATAATCTTTCTGGTTCCTCTTCATCACGTTCTTTCTGGCATTTTGCAAAAAATGTCAACTCTAACTTTTCTTCTTCCTCTTTCCCTCCGTTAATATCTTCTTACGGCACAACTGCTGTTTTACCTTCTTCTAAAGCTGAACTCTTTGCTCAAACTTTTGCCTCTAATTCAACCTTAGATGATTCTGGAGCTATTCCTCCTCCTTCAACCCCCTCTAACTCAATTATGCCTATAATTAGAATTTCTTCTAAAGATGTCATTTTCTCATCTCCTATCCACTCATATGCTGATGACTCCACCCTTCATTATTCCTTCGAGTGAAAAACGTCCCACCCAGCAGCAGTTGTTAGACTCGAGAAAGGTAGCCTTGGAGCAACTAACCTCTGATCTTTCACGTATTTCAAATTGGGATAGAGAAAACATGGTTTTTTTCAATGCCTCAAAAACTCAATTCCTTCATCTCTCTACTCGACACAATCTTCCACACAACTATGATATCTTCTTCGAAAACACACAATTCAAGCTTTCATCTATCCTTAATATTCTTGGTGTTTCTTTTTCTCGTGATCTTTCTTGGAAAGAACACATTACTTCTCTTTCTAAACAAGCTTCTAAGAGGTTGGGTGTTCTGAGGCGCCTTCAGAATTACTTCACGCCACCCCAGTTGCTTGCTCTGTATATGGGTGTTGTTCGCCCCTGTATGGAGTACGCTTCGCACATCTGGGGTGGTTCCACACACACAGCTCTCCTAGAGAAGGTGGAGTCTAGGGCATTTCGTCTCATCAACTCTCCTGCTCTTACTAACTCTCTCCATTCTCTTTCTGCCCGTCGAAATGTTGCGTCACTCTCTCTTTACTATCGCTATTACAATGGACACTGCTCTTCTGAACTCTCTCGTCGCATACCTCCTAAATTTAGAAGACCTCGTGCGACACGCCTTTCTACACAGTCTCATCCTTTCTCTGTCCAACTCTCCGACCCCAGCCTTAACCGCTATGCTCAGTCTTACATATATTCTACTTTTAAAGTCTGGAACACACTCCCTTCATCTATTATCCGAACTTCCTTTGTCTTGCATACTTTCAAACGCCGTGTATCTGGACACGTCGTCCTCCATCGACCATGAAATAGATCTTTCCCGGCTCCGGTGGAATTTGGTAAGCCCCTGGCCTTTGCCCACCGGAGGAGATATATTAAAAAAAAAAAAAAATTATATATATATATATATATATATATATATATATATATATATATATATATATATATATATATATATATATATATATATATATATATATATATATATATATATATATATATATATATATATGATGGATCCGCATGTCATATTTTCTCATTTGCGGATGCAGATATAGAATTTTTGTCAAGTGCTGATACAGATGTTGAATTATTATTATAGTCTATAATACTCATTCATATGAATCCACATTAACCGAATCACCCACACGCATACACCAACCCACTCAAATGCATGCGCGCGAGCGCACGCACACACACACACACACACACACACACACACACACACACACACACACACACACACACACACACACACATACACACACACATACACACACACACTCACACACACACACACAAAAACACACACAAAAACACACACACACACACACACACACAGTACCTACTAAATAAATTTGTTTTAGTATGTATGATATATAATTTAGGTTGAAAAAAAACTATAAATACATGATTTTTAATAACTCCAGAGAAATTCTGAACTTTATACTAACTACAGTAGAAATAAAAAATTAAACTGTTTTTATTTAGGATTAAATTGAAGAAATTTAATGTGGAACATTAATACCTTTTAATTTAATAGCCTTCATGTACTTTTTATTTATTTAATAAAAGAAAAAAAACTAGTGTTCTTTTACCCAAGGTGGACTTTTTTGAAAAAGAAAATTGGGGACAACCCAATTGTTTTCAATTGTGCCAACCTTGCCTCCAACTAAATTCATGTCAGAAGTTAGGTACTGTCAGTTATTATTATCGGAAACATTATTATTATTATTAATTTCTAATATTGTCAGTATTATTTTTTATTGTTATAAATAATAAATGAAACTAATGGTAGTAGTAGCAGTGATCATTACAATATTTGTTATTTACTATTATTGCTACATGTATAGCTATATCATAAATATTTTTTTTATTATTATTATGATAAATATTACTTTGAATATTGTCATTATTATTTTATTGATATTATTATTATTAGCATTAGTAATACCATTATAATTAATTAGTATTATTTTTATTATTATTTTTCCAGTTTTAGTACATATAAAGTATACGATTTTTCTTTCTATAAATTCTGTAACTGAAAAATGAATTAAGATTAAAGATTATTATTATTATTATTATTAATAATAATAATAATAATAATAATAATAATAATAATTTATTTTCAGTAGCTCAACAGAAAATATGCTGGAGATTGAGTCTTTGCAATTGCTTACATTTGCTATGAGTGTTGCACATGTTTTGGTTGTGGTTCAAGATTACATTTTTCATCCTAATCTTATAAGGCTCCTGCACACGTGTCAGATGATGAAACCAACGCAGTCTTCATCCCACAATTCATCTTCAGGTGTTGGAAACAATCGTGATGGAATAAACCGATGTGGTACCTTTGACACTTCTGATATTCAACATTTTTTTCCACATTTAGTTTTTATTCACAACCGGTCTTTTCCCCAACATTTTGTCCCAAAATTTATTGAAGAATTACAGGTATTATTTTTACTATTATTATTATTATTATTGGGCTCAAAGGACGAATTCGTCTCCCCAGAAGCCCATTTCAGTTTTAGTATCAAAGCATGTAAATTACACGATATTTGTATATGTAAATTTGTAACTGAAAAAATTAATAAAGATTGAAAGATTATTATTATTAATAATAAAGTTGTATAAAAGTATAATTACATTTGAGTATCAGTTGCAAAATGAAGTGATTTTTTACTATCACTCCCCCCAACGTAAATGTGAATGTTTCATATTTTATTTACTTTAGATTTGTTTAAATAACTGTAAATTGCTAAATATTGATAGGATAAATAATTTTAAAAATATTAGAGGTATACTGATAAATTATAGTTTATAATACAAAAATTATTTGTGGAAAATAAAAAAATAATTGCAATCTGCATAAAGAGAGTAACTATAAAGGTGTAATTTTTAAAATGTGTCTGTTGTCTTTAACCATGGATATCATTGTTGTTGTTGTCTATCTTCCTTGGATAAAATAAGAAGTCATTCAGTGAAACACTGTGCTTTTGTTTGCAAAATAGTAATATAAAATGCATTATCGAACACTAGTATGGATTTGAGAAAGAATCTCCCAGACCAGGGGTTCTCAATCTTTTGAGGTTCATGCTCCCTTGTTAAATTGTTGTTTGAGGTCACGTCCCTTTCCCTTTTATGCGTCGTATTTGCGAGAAATTGGCGTTAGCCCGAATTTTGCTTGTCTTGTTTTTGTTTTTTTTTACAGTTTAGCACTACACCCCAGGGAGACGCTTCCCCTGATTAGAAACCTCCTTTCCTAGGCTATAGAGTAGGGTTTTAAGAATCTCTTCAAAATTGTCAGAGTAGAATCGTAAGTGATCAATAGATTTACATATATAAATTATATTCGCAATTTTCAGAGAAGCTACCATACAGACTTTCTTACGAATATAGAATTTTTTTAAAGAAAAACAAAGCTTTCTTCTGGTTAATCAACAGAGGTAACTAAAAAAAAAAAAAAAATAAAAGAACCAAGGCATTAAAGGAAAATGTAAAACAACGTGATAAAACTAAACTGTACCAGTTGCTGAGCCTTAAAAGAAAAGAAAAGGAAAAGGAGAATTAGAAGCAGCTATTAGAACAGTAGAGACCCAATGGAAAATGAAAGAGAAGAACAAGAAGTAGCTGGAAGAGATGCAGAACATCAATACGAAAAAGAGTGAAAAGAATACAAATTGAAGAAATTAAAATTGCTGGCGGCCTGATTAAGTAAAAATAGAATTACATTCGATATATTGAAAAAAAAAGACAATGCCTTGGACACCCATATTATGAATGAATTTGCAAACTTTGATACAGTTAACATGACAGAAGGGCACAGTTTGTCATGAGGGTAGTCATGGTGAAGTCTTGTTTCAGAATAAGAAAATCTATGTTGATTGAAGAACTTAATCTGGAAAAGAAAATATTTACCTAGCATAAAAGTGCTCTTCTTCAGAATACTGAAGAATATGATCTAGAAAAATAAAAAATGTGAGGGCATAAGTTTTGAGAACCGCAAGAGGAATACCATTAGGACCATACAGGGCAGAAATGACATCTATAGAAAAAATTACAATATTAGGCAAAATTGAGTTGAAGGAGGGTGAAAGATGATGAATATCTCAAGAATTATCTAAGGTGGAATTAAAGACAAAGGTTTGAGGGAAGAGTTCAGCTTTAGCAGAAGGCAGAATGACACTTATGCGGTCAAAAAATACTAGAGGAGGGAGTTAGTTTACATTTTTAGAAATTTGTCAGAAAGGGCATGAGGAAGAGGAACCAGAAAGATTATACTAGGGAGATTATACTATAGAATTATACTATAGATTATATTATGGAAAGATTATACTAGGGAGGCAGTTAGTTTACATTTTTAGAAATTTGTCAGAAAGGGCATGAGGAAGAGGAACCAGAAAGATTATTGCATTTTCTATGGAAATAAGTTTTTGGTTTTATATGAAATAGATTTTGCAAGATGAAATATAAGAAGTTGAGCTTTTGGAGTTTGAAATCAATATCAATCCTTTCAGTGAATGGCACGAGAACAAGCCAAGTTAAACCAAGGTTTATTAGATTTAGCCAAAGTGAAAGAAATGGAATGTACGCCTCCTTGCCTTTGAGAATCACCTCAATTATGTGCTCTGCACATTCCATGGGACGTTTCCCATGAAAATATTAATCATGCCATGGAAAATTAAAGAAATATAACCGCAAATCAGAGCTGTTAACAGCACCAAAGTGCCAGAAATTGTACTTCTTCAAAGGTGGGAGCCGTTCTTGTGGAAGACTTGAAGAGACAGAACAAGAAACATGATAAGAAGGTTATCGGATGAACCGAATAGATAAAGATTTTAACATTATAAGGAGATGGTAAGAGGTTTGGAAAGATAATGTATGTTGGGTCCATCACCAGAACTGTCAGGGATACGAATAGGGAGTCGCACCAACTGCTCAAGGCAGTTCTGAATAAAAAGTTTATTAGCTGGATAATGGAGCCAGACATAATCCATTGGCGGTGGTGAACGTTGAAATCACCGAAAATAATGAATTCAGAGAAACGAGAAAAAGAAAGAATTTTCTCTATTTTGGAGTTTAGATGGTCAAAGAATTTTTTAAAGTCATAGAATTAGGTGTCAATTAGATAACAAATAAATTTAGTTAAAGAGTAGCAAGAGAACTTAAGCTGTAAAGTAGAGAATTCAGATTACTCTAAATTAGGTACAGAAGGACAGACAGCATCCTTGTGCACATATGCGCAACATCCACATTTGGCTGAAATTGACGATAGAGACAGTAAGAGGTGATAGAGTAGGGTTTGCTGCCAGAGCTCTCAAGCACCTGAGTTTCAGCTAAGAAAAGGAAACAAAGTACAGAGTAAGAGAGGTGGTGTTCAATAAAGGCGAAATTAGACAAGAGACCATGAATGCTGCTGAAATTAATGAAAAAGGTCAAGCCAGTAGCACCATCCCCATTATCAGAGGCCACCAGCTCACTAGTGATGATGAAGTGAGAGGTGGATGAGGGGCATTGTTTAAATTCCATCCCTCCAGTCATCTCAGAGGCAGTTTTATGTGTAGCCATTTTTTAATATTTTGAAAAGTTAATGTTCGAGTAAGCCCTTCCAAATTTGTGGGTTACATGTGAAGAAGGTGGGTATTAGTAGAAGCATAGGCACGTTAATATGGGTTGAGAGTACAGTAGTGACCCTCTGGGAAGGTGAAATGCAAAATGAAAATTTAACGTAATGTAACAGAATGGTCTAGCTCACCCTATCACCCTGCAAGTTATGCCCAGTGTGTGTGTACTTGCATCACTTTGGAAAGAGCTACATCCTTCCCATAAATATATATATATATATATATATATATATATATATATATATATATATATATATATATATATATATATATATATATATATATATATATATATATATATATAATTTTACACATCAACACCGCTCACTGGCAAAGCTATATTCAAGGAGGGAGTGTTAGGACAACAAATCAAAGAATGAATTTTTTTTTTTAAATTTGAGTCCCACCTAACGTAGATTTCTTACATGAACACAGATGTGAGCTTTGAAGAAATTGAAATCAAATTCGGCAGGAGAGACAGAAGATGGGAGAGAGTTCCGCAGAATAGAGGTGGCTGGAAAGGAGGAGGCACCACAACGGACAAGCCTGGAATTGCCTGTGTTCACACAAAATTTATGTGCAGACAGTGCATCCCTTGTGCTACGAGGGCGCCGTAAAAATGAAGGTACACGAATGAACAGCTCCTTCGAGCATTTGCCACCGTAGTACCTATAGAAAAAAGACAAGGCACCAATGTGACATCGCAAAGATAAAAGGTCAAGTGAATCTGAAAGAGTGGAACAATTTATAAGTTCTTAGCCTTTGACTTAACCCTATCCAAAAGACGGGTGAAACTTGAACCACCCCAGATATGAGAGCAGTACTTCATACAAAGGCGGATGAGGCCCTTTTATAATATGGAGTACTTGTATTTGTACTTTTCAAATTATTGAGTTCTTGTACTTGAGATTTCAAAAACCAAAAGTACTTGTACTTGAGCCTAATAAACTTTCAAAAAATCCAGTACTTCCAAATATAAGTTATATATTCAAAGAACAACTCTTAAAAAATTACATTTATCGTAAGAGAAAATTTAGTTTTCATCATCATATCTAAGATTTTGTAAAAAGTTCTTGAATTTGGGTAAACCTCATTATTATTATTATTATTATTATTATTATTATTATTATTATTACATGAAGACAAACAGATACCAGCTTGCAAACACCTAGTAAATTAATTATTACAGGATAAATGCTTCCTGTTCAAGGCAGATATTTAAAAAACCTGGGGAACGCATAGAACATTTCTCACAGCTGTATCTGCCCCATTCATAAGAATATAAGAACATTTGAAATATAGAAACAGTTAAAAGAGTCAAAGGCCTGTCGAGACTGTGTCAGTCAAATTAATGTAAATAATTTGTCTAATATTGAACTGAATGTCACATGCGATGGGAAATGTCTAACTAAACATGCAATGACAGGCAACTGCACACACAGGTTTGTTAACACCAACATATAACTTTAGTAAAAGTTGTTAAACATTCCAGCCACTAATGCTAAAACTACAGCTACAGCTATGGTACATGCTAGTTATACTTTTACATCATTTTATTTGACTATAGTTATATTAACTGCAAGCAGGTTAACTTTAATAACTACCATCCCACCAATTAGGCTTAGTCATGATATATGATGCCCAAACTATTCATATACATTGTTTTTTGTTTCAAGGGAAATATACTTCTTCCTCTGGCAAACCATTCCAAAAATAACTATATGCTGAATGTATATTTTCTTACATCAAGGTGTCATTGCATTTTAATTTAATTTCCTTATGCCCCCTGGTCTTCCTTCTAGTCTACTTTAAAAATTTTATTGATCTCAGTGTTACTAATAAATGTAAATATTTTGTAAATTTGTATTATATTCACTTTGAGAAATCTTCTTTCAATAGAGAACATTCGTAACTCTCACTCTCATAGCCAAAAATCATTCTTGTTGCCCTGTCTGTCTTTTCTTAAATGAGGGGCTTAAATGAAATCTTACTTACAAGTTACAGTTTACTGAATAGATGTTCTAAGTGTTGTATTAACGTTGCAATCGTTTCCTTAGGCGTCACAGTGCATGCAGAATTATGGATGAATTTTAGCATATCAAGATGGATTTTGACATAGATATCATATTTGTAGCAATATCAATTCTATTTGTAATCTTCGATAGAATCAAAGATTTCAAATATAATTGATATTACTACAAATGATATTTGCTTTTTCTCTACATAATTTCCTTAAATGACTAATGTTGAAAATGAAGAAGCAGACTTGGAGAGTAATAATTTAGACAACAGTTTTGAAACCGATTCTGAGCTGCTTGAAGCACTAACAACCGAATATACCTATTTTGCACATATTTAAAAATTTGAATCACATTATTTTGCAGTTAATTGTAAAATATGGTCTCAAAGAATCATGGTAAATTATATATATAATACTGGTCAAAGTTCCAAAATTGGTATTTTTTAAGCATTTTGACAAAATCTCTAGACATTTTAGAAGGAGAAAAAAATATTTGATTTAGTTGTTCTAATCATTTCAGTTTGGAAATGAACAAATCCATTTTGCAAATTTTAGAAGAAAAGTTAAACAATTTATAAGGGGTTATGAATCTTTGAACTTATGACTTAAATATTATTCTTAACAATATTCCAAAAATCTTAGAACCGTTTGAGGATGTAACTGGCTCAAGCTTAATTATTTCATGTGTTTAAAGACTTAAAGTATCATCTTGAAGTTGCAGTCAAAATATAAAAGTGTTCTGGTATTCAGACTAGAAAAATCCATACAAAAATTATTATTTTCATTTGGCAGGTTTGTTGGACTGGTACTCTGAAGAGGATAATGTAATTCTAGGGTTTTCCTTATACTTATTAGCACATCATAGATCATTTTCAAAATTGTAAAACTTTCTAATATCGATACTGTATTATCAAAGAATATACTGGGAGCAAATTTAGAAAACTCTATACCAAAGGGGAAAAATTTTTTCTATTTTGTCGCTTCCTCAATGCAAAACTAATCTGATGCAAACCAAACGCAGGAGCACATGAATATTGAAATACAATGCAGGAATTGTCCTTTACCCCAACAGATGCCAGTTTACTGACAAGAATTTTAAAACTTAGGTAAAACTTTAATGAAATGCAGCAATAAATAGAATTGTTTTTAATTTTTACACTTGGGAATGAAGAAATAAAAAGGCTTACAGAATTAGTAAATGCATAGTTATTTTCAAGTATTTTGTATTCACTATTTACTTTTTATTATGGATGGATTTTGACATAGATATCATATTTGTAGCAATATCAATTCTATTTTAATATTCGATAGAATCAAAGATTACAAAAATTCTTCAAACTTATATATAATTCCCTTCATTTGTTTATTAAAAAGCTTATTGATATGATTGGGGTATTTTATAGGTACTTGATCAGGATCTAATTTTCGATATAATCTGCTGCTATTATACTGACCAAAATTGGGAATGTAGGGTACCGTTATTATAATTTGGCAGTAAGGGTGGTTTGTTTTCCATTCTATTAATTTATCTTTTATATTTTTTATTATTAATATAATAATAATATATTAATAATAAAATATTGTATATTTTATTATTAATATATTGTTTTGAACAATTCAGAAATTAGGAATGCATTTCAATAATATAATTTTACTTGTTAATTATATGACTACGATTTTATAATAAAAAAATAAATATATACCTGAAATTTACTTGTACTAAAGGGAAATCCATTTTTCCTGTATTTGTACTTGTACTTAAGTACAGTACATACACCCAAGCCTGATTATATATATATATATATATATATATATATATATATATATATATATATATATATATATATATATATATATATATATATATATATATATATATATATATATATATATTGACAAAATTAGGGTGTTACAGAGTTAAAAAAAAAAAATTTCACCTGCAAACTGTTGTCCAGACTGCCTTCTTCTTTGTTCGATCCTATACCACCTCATTTACCGGACAATCAAGTGTAACCTAACTCCCACTACAGCCCCCAGGGAAACTATATCACTAAGCGCTCAGGGACACAGACCCCTAGACACTATAATAAGATAAATGGTACCCTTGCTAACCGATATGAAGTGTATAGGCAATTTCTTCTTCTTGTCTTCTCTTAACTAAAAATATTCTTTTCTTTCTTAGAGTTGTTCAACTCTATATGTTTACTTAATTCTAAATATTAAAATACTAATTTCACCTTTCTTAATAATTAACTTAAAGGGAGAATTTATGACCCTTTCCTTTAACCGTAACCTGTTTATTATAACTAGACACCTGCAATAAAGAAATAATACATGAAATATATTTAACAACATCTAATCTCCTTCTACTTCACACCGTCCAAACCCAATCCAGTGATTCTCTTCTCTACTTCTTCTTCTACTTTCTTCTTCTTCTCTTTTCTCATCCTATAAATATACAATCTTATACCTTTCTCTCTCCTCCTCTCTTCCCTTCTACATACTCTTTAATCAAATTACTATCAACTCTACCTTTCGTAAATACATCAGCTATTTGGCATTTTGTAGTTACCCATTCTACTCCTTCAATCTTTTCCATCTCTAAGACCCATTTAATCCATGCCAAATCTATCCTTAGGTTTTTGCTTAATACTTTAGTTTCAGAGTATATGGCAGTTTTTAGTGTTTTGCTATCTGTATACACCTTTACTTTTAATCTATCGCCTCCCATCATTTCCAACCAACATTCACTTCAAAAAAATACCTGCCTCAATACCTTCTATCAGACCTATAGCTTCAGCCTCAATTGTGGATCTTGCTACTCTCCTGACACATTTCGATTTCCATACAATCGGGCTTCTATTACCTTCATTATCCTTCAATGCTACTATATAGCCTATCTGGGGACTTTCATCGATACTGTTCCCATATGATGCATCTGTAAAAACTTCTATTTCTACTTGGTCTTTCAGTTTACCTAACAAAACACCTACTCTCATATTTTTTGCTCTTTTTAGTATGTTTATCACCTTTCTCATTTCCTCTACTTTACCTCCACGAAAGTACCTACTCCTTTCACTTACATAATAAGATAGATCTGGTCTTGTCTGACAGCTGATCCAATTCATTTGACCTACCAATGATCTATATAGAGTTAATTCTTTTCCTTCCATTTCTCTGTTTCCAAAGAAATCTCTACTTTCAGGTATATTTATATCGTCGATGTATTTGTTCTGTTCTAACCAAACGCCTTCCTCTCTTTCTTCTATATTTATCCCAATATACTTAAATTCAGACACTTCCTCCGTTCCTATCTTTAATCGGCTTTTAATGCCTGTAATGATATTCTCAAAAAACTCTTTGTTGCCTCCAAAACAAAAATCATCAACATGAGTGCACATGATACCTATCATTTTTCCTTCTTTTTTCCAAACAAATAATGCTGGTTCTAACTTACTCTTCACACCCCCAACTCAGTTATAATCTTTACCACTTTATCAAACCATACCCTTGCTGCATCTTTTAACCCATACACTGTCTTCTTTAACTCCCATAGTCCTTTCTCCTTAGCCTCTTTGGGAGGAATAACCCAAACCTTCCTTTTTATTCTGTCTCCCTGTAAATAAGCTGTTTTAATATCAATTGAATTACATTTCCATCCCTTCATTTTCATAATAGTCAGGCACATCCTCAACACCTCTCCTGAACATGTTGGTGACTCCAGTTACCAGCTCCTCTCCTTCCTCCTCAAAACCCCTAGCAACTAATCTTGCTTTACATTTCTCCTCTCCATCCTGAATTTTCTCTGTAATCACCCATCTTAAGGATATTCTCTTTTGTCCTTTATCTTTTACTCTTTTAAAAACATCATTTTCTTCCCAGTTCTCTATTTCACACAATTTTCGCACTTAAAACTCTTTCACTTTGCTGACTATTACCTAGCCATACCTCTTCTTGGTCGCTAATTTCCTCTACATCTGTCAAGTCTCTAAAGTCGATCCAACCCTCTTCTCCATTTTCAATATTCTGAACATTAAAACTATCACTCCATTTCTTGCTTGTAGCTTTCCCTGCTCTACTGAGTATTTTAACCTTCACTTTATCCCCACTTTCTCTTTTAGTAGCTTTATATCTTTTTCCAATCTTGACTCTTGGCACCCTTCTTTCCTCAGCTTCCTCATCTGGTTCATCCTCCTCTCTATGTTGTTCTTCTTCCTCTTCCTGCATTCTATAGTATTCCACTTCTTGCCACTCGTCTTCCTCATTACCTATGATATCATTTGTTTTTTGTGTATCCCCTATTAGATCCACTTTTTCAGTATCATCTTCATTCGTTACTACAACACTCTCTTTCTCATCTTTCTGTTCAATACCCGCTAACCTTGTAATATGAACTCTAGCAATTTCTCGCAAAGTACCTCCATGTTTTACTATCACCGTCTTCCCATCTCTACCTATGACTTTAGCAGGGCCTCTCCAATTATTATCTATCTCCCTTTTATAATACACCTCTTCTCCAGGTTCAGCTAATTCTAACTTATGTTCTCTTATTTGACCTTTCATAGCCCTCTTCACCCTATCTTCTGCTTCCTGTTTCACATGAGCCTCTCTTGCCTTATGTATTCCTTCTATTGTCTCCCTTAATTGTTCACTTTCGTTACCAACTACCCCCATACTTCTTTCTTCTTCAATCCGTATTATTTGGCAACTTTCCATTCCTACCAAATACCAATTGATTAGGGGTGTATCCTCCTTTATCCAGTAACCAATTTTTAGCTCCAACTGACCAAAGTAAACACGTTTCCTTATTACACCCTTCTTCTTTCATCTTTCTCATAGAATCCTTCAACAGCCCCACCATCTTTTCACACCTCCCATTACTCCATGGACTCTCAGCTGCTGTTGCCAATTGCTTTATACTAAATCTCTCACACAGCAGTTTCATATCCTCATTCTGAAATTCAAGACCATTGTCGCTTATAATCCTTTCTGGGGCACCAAATATACTAATCCATCTTTCCAGAATCTTACCTACTATCTCCTTTGGCTCTTTATTCTTTACCCAGCTTGCTTGACAATACCCTGTTCCTAAATCCAACATCACCAAAAATTTATTTCCTTCCAGTTCACCTAAATCCATGGCTACAGTTTCATTAAATCTTTTTGCTAGTGACAACCCAACTGTGGGTCTGCTAGGAGTTTTTTTATATCTTATACATACCTCACAATTATCACTCAATTCCCCTATATCCTCCTTGATATCTCTCAGAGTCTCATTTTCCATTTCATCTCTATATGCATCCTTAATCAATTCCCCTAATCTTTCTTTGCTAGGATGCCCGAACTGTACATGCAGTCTTTTTAGTATTTTATTCCTTTCCTGTTTATCTTCTAAACTATTTTTCACATTACCCTCCCACCATATTTCCTTCTTTATACCCCTTCTTAGACTAATCCTTAGATGACCTCTTTCATCTACTCGTAGAGGAACCCTTACATTCTTAAAGACTCCTATCGTCATTTCATAGCTATTCAAGTTAATGCATGCTCTCATTTTTCTTAATGATTCCCTCCCCAACAACCACGGTATATCCCCTTGTACCACATCTGTGATTAAATAAAAATCCCATCTAAAAAATGAACAAGGTATTCTAATTCTTTTAACTGCTTTATATTTAGATTCCCCAAAAACATAATTCCCCTCTATCACTTCCATAGATTTCCTCACCTCCTCTCTTTCCTTCCAAGACATACTACCCAATACATGGCCTAGTCACTTCTCCCCTATGACGTTGGCACTACACCCTGTATCAACAATTGGCCATATGTTCCCATACTCGTTCCACTCTTCCTTTCCTTCTTTTTGCCCAATGAATGCTCTTTGACTTCCTACCTCTTGTTTACTTTTCTCAAAGAATCTTCCTCTTCCTCTTCCGAAACCCCCCAATACAATTCCTCTTTGTTCTTTTTCTTTATGACCTATCAGATCACTTCTACCTTCACTTACTTCCTGTTTTCTCCATTTTCCTTTCATGGGGCACTGTGCTGCGAAATGGTATTCAGATCTGCAAACAATACATTTCATAACTTGTCCATATGCATTTTTAGGATTTAACCTTTTCTGTTCTTTTTCCTCACCCCTACTAGTTTCTAAGTTCTGTTCTTGCAACAACCATTCTTTTGATTCCTTCTTTCCTATTCCTTCACAAACGTTGAGTAGTCCATTTTTAAACTCCTCAAATACCCAATCACCTTTTCCACAATATGCCAATACCATTTGTCTCTGGTTTTCTCCTATATTTGCACCTTCTAACAAGTGAACACATCTCATATCCTCTCCTAGGTCTACCTTTCCAGCCTTTTTACAATTATCCTCAATCATCTCATATCTTGCAACATAGTCCCTTATGGATTCGTTTATTCTCCTACTTATCTTGAAAAATTCTAAAATCTTATCATATCTATCTCTACTCTTCTCCTTTCCAAATCTCTTATCCAGTACCTCTAATACTTTTTCCACCGCTACATGTTTTTCCAACCCCTCTAACTCTACATTGTAAACACTTTGGAATGCCTTTCCTCCCAAACTAAGCATAACTTCTCCTCCTGGATATTCCAAAAACTTTCCTTCGAGCTTGTACCACAACATTACTCTCTTTCTCCACATGTCATAATCTTCTCCCTGTAAGCCTTGAAATTCTGGACAATATCTCCTTCCTCTCATTACTGTTTTGCTCTCCTGACTTTCCTGTCTTAGTTGCTCCTCACTTCCATCTTTCTTCGCCATGATGTTGCCCTTTCGCAACTACGCTCTGCTACCACTGACAAAATTAGGGTGTTACAGAGTTAAAAAAAAAAAATTTTCACCTGCAAACTGTTGTCCAGACCGCCTTCTTCTTTGTTTGATCCTATACCACCTCATTTACCGGACAATCAAGTGTAACCTAACTCCCACTACAGCCCCCAGGGAAACTATATCACTAAGCGCTCAGGGACACAGACCCCTAGACACTATAATAAGATAAATGGTACCCTTGCTAACCGATATGAAGTGTATAGGCAATTTCTTCTTCTTTTCTTCTCTTAACTAAAAATATTCTTTTCTTTCTTAGAGTTGTTCAACTCTATATGTTTACTTAATTCTAAATATTAAAATACTAATTTCACCTTTCTTAATAATTAACTTAAAGGGAGAATTTATGACCCTTTCCTTTAACCGTAACCTGTTTATTATAACTAGACACCTGCAATAAAGAAATAATACATGAAATATATTTAACAACATCTAATCTCCTTCTACTTCACACCGTCCAAACCCAATCCAGTGATTCTCTTCTCTACTTCTTCTTCTACTTTCTTCTTCTTCTCTTTTCTCATCCTATAAATATACATATATATATATATATATATAAATTATATATATATATATATATATATATATATATATATATATATATATATATATATATATATATATATATATTGTTAGATATATTGCACAACCTTATATAACCAATCAGAAAAACAATAAAAATATAATTTAACGTTAACACTCACGCAAATTTTTGTTGATTCCCGTGGTGGTGTTATTAATCGAATTGTTGCGTCCTCTTCTCCTTTTCGTAAGGACGATGTTATGGATCGAATTGTTGCGTCCTCTTCTCCTTTTCGTAAGGACGAGGTTGTTGGTTGATGTATCTTATTCGTATAACTCAAACGAGTTTTAAATTAAATCTCAATATCTCAAACTAATTTAAAATAAGTCGCAATACCTCAAGCGAGTTTTAAATTGTAATATAAAAACATCAAAGTTTTATATAACTTTTCAATACTATCAAAATTTATCAAACTATATCAATATCAAACGAATAGAATTATTATTAAATTCTTTTGCATAATTTACCAATTTCTAAGCGTATATTTAAGTCAAGGAAACTTTTTTCTTTTAACACTACTTGACTCATCAGCCGCAAAAACAGAATGAATCCTCCGCAAAAATTTTCAATAACTGAGCTCTCGTAAATGTTGTCGGAGGTACGAAGTTTGACTATTTTAGCATTTTCAAGAACGGTTGTAACAATTTTCTCCTGCCCGTGTCAGTATTTTTTGGACTCTGATCTTTTGTTTTCTAAGATTGTTCATCCGCCATGTTGAATTTCAAACTACAATAGGACACCCTAAGCTGATTTGTTTCCTTCACAGTGTTCGATTTCTTGTTTTCTTATTTCTATTGTATAATTATTTTTTAATTATCATGGTTCATGGTTACCTACATACCTACACCAATTTTATATATTTTATTATTCTTTCTTTATTTATTCACCTTTAATTATTTCTAATCTTTTTTCCATTTTAAATATCTTATTTATTTATTTTATGATTATTTTCTTTCTTAATTTAACATAAAAACAACCACCGAAATTTCCCTTCACCTTTATAACAAAACTTCCTTTAATTAGGTCCCCTACCACAACGCCAAATCTTGATATCCACTGCATAAAGGCGTAAGCTACTGATTTAGCAGTAGTGTTGGTTATAGGAAATGCTTCTGTCCACTTTGTGTTCCGATCGATGCAGGTAAGTAGATAAAAAACTGGAGATGAAGAACCGCAGGTAGCTGAGGGAGGAAATGGGCCAACGATGTCGATGTGTGCACTGTTTCAAATCTTGAAGAAGGTTTCGCTGGAGTAATAGGCTGCTTGTTGTGACGGTGGACCTTAAAAGCTTGGCACTGTTCACATGTGCGGACGAAAAGTCTGATGTCACAATCCATGCAAGGCCAAAAATATATTGTGTTCATTAACCGTAGTGATCTTTTAATTCCAGGATGAGACATTTGATGCAAATTAGTACATATCTGTAGGCGAGAAGATTTCGGAAGAAAAGGACGAGGATGAGAAGTAGAGGTTTCACGCCATATCTTGAGGTTGTCCTGAAGAGGATAGCTACGAAGGCGTGTTTGATATTGTTTGATTTCCTCATCCGTTTCTTGAAGTTGGGCGATAGCAGGCAAATCGACAGCATCCACAGTAACCAAAGAGATCCGAGAGAAAGTGTCTGCTACGATATTGTCTTCTCCTCTAGTACATGAAGTAATTTATTAATTGAGAACGGAGAGATGTTGTTGACAGTCACTTTTTGCAGGATTCTTGGAGTAGAAAGCCGAAACTAGAGGTTTGTGATCCGTACAAAGGGTGACAGTTTTTCTTTTTAACATGTGCTTGAAATGAAGAACAGAGTAGTAAGCTGCTAGGAGTTCTTTGTCAAATGCTGAATATTTTCAGTGTGGTTCTGATAACTTCTTGCTGTAGAAATCTACGGGGACAGGTTGACCATCAATCATCTGGTGTAAAGCTGCTCCAATAGACGTCTGACTGCTGTCTGTTACCAGTTGCAAGTGAGTTACGTTAGGCAAGGAGAAAGGAAGCATTGTTGCGTTTTGAAGTGCTTCTTTTATTTCTTGAAGGGCTTCTTTTATTTCTTGAAAAGTTGCAATTTCTTCCTCAGTCCAAGAAAGGTGTTTATCTTTTGGGTGAATCTTGGCTTTTTCTGAAAGTGGAAAAATGATTTTAGCAAAGTTTGGAATGAATCTTCTGTAATAGCCAATCATCCCGAGGAATCTTCTTAATGCAGCTGAATCAGAAAGGAAGAGGAAAAGCTGTGATTGCTTCTTTCTTTTCTGAGGGAGGCGTTAATCCTTCTGAAGAAACTTTGTAACCAAGGAAGGTTAAGTGAGGTCCTGAAGAATTCACATTTCTCCAATGAAATTTTGAAGGAAGTTTTCCAGAAGTAGTTGAAAAACGTATTTGAGATGAGTTTCGTGTTCCTCTTTTGAATTTGAGAAGATAAGACAGTCATCTAAGTATGTGAACACAAATGGGAGATCTCTGAAAATGGAATCCATCACTCTTTGGAAAGTTGCTCCAGCATTTTTGAGTCCAAACGGCATAGAGAGAAATTCGATAGAGACCAAACGGAGTGATGACTGCGGTCTTCTCTACATCGTCTGGGCAAATAGGGATTTGATGTTATCCTTGCTGAAGATCTACTTTTGAAAATATAGTTGAGTGGTGAAGACGTTGAGACAGACTTTGGATGTTTGGGATAGGATATCTATCCTGTTTTGTAATATTATTTAAAGCTCTGAAATCTCCACAGGGTCTCCAAGTTCCTAGTGTCTTTTTAAAGGCACGAGATATAGAGGTGATGCCCATGAAGATTTGCTTGGTCTGATGATTCCACTCTTGAGGAGGATGTCAAATTCCGCTTTTGCTTCTTTTAATTTATCATCCGGAATGCGACGAGCTTTTGCAAAAACTGGAGGAGAATCACCAGTTTCAATTTAATGACAGGGTCCATTAGTTGATGGATATTCCTGTAGTAGAGACGTTATGACAGGGTTTTCAATTTGAAAGTTGAGCTTGAAAAGATTGGAACTTCCATGGAGGACGATTGTAAAGATGCTAGAAGAGTAGTATGGGTGTCACGTAGAGTTTTCTTGCCACAATCGATGAGAAGGTTGAAATGATGGAGGAAATCCATTCCTAAGATAGGCATTGCGACTTCTGCAACGATGAAGGTCCAGTTAAATTTTCTTAATTTTGGAATGGTGATGCATGTCACTATTTCCCCAAAACACTTGATAGGCGAACCATTAGCTGCGGAACAGGTGATGTTTGAAGGAAAGAGCGTCATGTTGGAAACCATGGAGTAAGGTAAACTACTGATTGAAGCTCTAGTGTCGAGTAGAAATAAGGTACTTTTGCCAAAGATCTTGGTTGTAATTGCAAGTTGCGAACTGGATATGGCACAGATATCAGTCCGCTCCTCTAGTTTTCTGACGGGGCAGGTGAAGAAGATCTTGAAGGTGGCCTAGAATTTGGTAGGATATTTAGTCCTGTCTTGTGAGGCCATTTGCACCAGTGCTTGCAAGATTTTGAATCTGGGCCGTAGAAGATATGACCTCTACAAATTTTAGTCTCTGATTTTGATGGAAAGGCTTGAGGCCAACAGAAGTGTTATTTGTAGGTCTTGGAGATCTTGTTGAGGTAGAAACTATTGCAGATGGTGGTGATACGGCCATGACTGTAGTAGAATGGGCCATCATCAGTAAGTCATTGGCGAGTTCTCCCAGTTGTTGAAGCTTGAGGGTAGTGTGGGAAGCTAATGCAGTTCGTACGTGGCCAGGGAGAGTCTTCCAAAAACTGCATTCTTACGATGTCTTCTCCTATGTTTAATTTGCCGGCCTGTCTGAGCATGTCCAGTAGATAGATAGAGGGCTTGCCACTGTAAGTTTGCTTGGACATAAGATCGTTAAAAAAGTTCCAGTTTTGACTTTTCAAAAGTGGTAGTAACTGCCTTTTTTGAGTTATCAAAGTCCTCTGCTTCCAGCTCTGGTTGCGAAATTCTGTCCAAAACTTCAGTAGGGTGTTGAGGTAAAGCATTGAAGTACTTGGTTCTTGTCATTGATATTCTTGCCAAATGAAATTTGGCTTCCAGGACTCAAAACCATGTTGGTACGGAGGTTTCAGAGAAAGTTGGCGGCTTTATTTTCACAGAAGAGATGACTCCATCTTCTGCTCCTTCTTGAGAGTTTTGGGTGTTCGGGTCCATATTTTACTTGTCCAGTGAACTGGATACACTATAGGGTCACCAAATATGTTTTGCTGGATGTTACTACTTTTTGTAGGGCGAAGGGGGATAGATCAGGAGGCTGGGTGTTTTCAATGTCCCCTTGTGGAATGCCAACTGGTAGGCGTGTGGTAGCCACCATTTTTCTTCAAGCTTGCGGACCGTCTGTAGCCTCAAATGAAAGGTTACTTCAAAGGAGGAACCACAGTCGAGGGCAAATGGTCTGCCAAACTGAGTATCCTTTCGTGAGCAGAGGCGAGGGAACTTCTTCTTCTGCTGCTGTAGTGGCGACTTCTTCTTCCCTCTGCTTTGGACGTCTTCTTCTGGACAGCGCGGCGGCTTCTTCGGTTTCTTGAATAAAGTGAATGTAACAATATTTACTAATGACCTTTTGAAATTATCTCTAAATGTAAAGGATCAGTTAACATTATTTGTTTTTCACTTTAATTCATCTTAATTTTAACAAAAATGGCTTATAACCTTATTATTACAAAAGTTTTATAAAATCATATCGAAATAATATACAAAATTTTATTAATGAATATATTTAAATATTACATACCAAAATACATTAAAATTGGAATTTTTAATACAAACATTTTTTTGTTGCAAATATAATATAACATAAAAGAAATATGTTTTATATTTTATAATAGTTTTTTTTTTTTTTAGTTGGTTTTAGCTTCCGAGTTTCCCGGGAAAATTAGTTTTAGGCTCGAAAATGAAATAAAAAAGGCACTAGAAGTACACTAAGAATCTGGATAGCAATATATACAATTTACATTATATTTTGAATGTTTTTTTAAATTAATAGTTTATATCCTTATACATAAATAATAATTATTTTTATAAGAAAAAGCTTTATTTTTATTTATTACTTGGTTTTAACTTTTTAAAAACATTAACATTATACACAAGTTATTGCTTGAAATATTAATCTTTTTACGGAAAACGTTTTTATATTTTGGATTACTATTTCAAAACTGCAATATATATATATATATATATATATATATATATATATATATATATATATATATATATATATATATATATATATATATATATATATTTGTAGGTTTATTTTATTTATTTATTTATTTTCACAATGTTATGGCAAATAAATTTTTTTTCCTAGGTTATAACTTAGTTTCTGTTTAAATTTTATTTATAATATTAAATATCACTATTTGCTACACTCTTTCACTATAATTCACTTTCCATTATTATGCTAATGAAGCCTTAAGAATATTGTAGCTAAATAAAGTTCGATATTATCCTGTTAGCTCTGTGGTATACGTTTGCCAGTGTAGCTTTTGGTTCTATGTTAATATCAGTTGAATGCCTAAAGTATTTAAATATCATAAAATTTTTATTAATTCATAAAATTTCAGTTATTTTATTTTTATTTCTGGGCTTGTATTATTTTATAGGCTTCACGTGGATGCTAAGCGTTGCTTACGATAATGAGGCCCAAGCTTCGGTAATAAAAATGTTTTATTTATTATTTATTTATTTTTCAAAAACCTTTGAAAAGTTATCCTGTTGTTTATTTATTCTGTTGTTGTTTTATATAATTTATTTGTCTCGAACTGTGGTTTACCAAGTTTGCAATAACAGACCTAGCCTATACAGCCTACTTTCTTCTTAGTTGTAAAAAATAAAATAAATTCTTACCTTGTTTCTTCAAAACTGTCTTTGTTTTATATTATCTTTGGTTTGGGGTTTAAATACAATTAAAGTTCGTATTTTTATTTTCAAATAGTATTACTTTTACACAGGTTTTTACATTTGTAAGTATCCACGTGTTAACAACGATATCAAGCGTCTCACTGAAAAATGCCTCATGTGTATAAAGGCATATACAGTCAGAAACAATTCTGTAATAATTGATATATTGTTCCTAAATATCATTTAGTTCGATTTTCCTACTAAATACAAATAATAAAAAAATATAAAAAATATAAAAAAAAAAAATAAAAATAAAATACCGATAATACCGATATATATCCCTATATATATATATATATATATATATATATATATATATATATATATATATATATATATATATATATATATATATATATATATATATATTAGTGATGGCATCCACATCCGCATGCGAAATGCGGATCAGCATCCGCACAAAAATCAACATCCGCATCGCATCCGCATCCTCATTTTCGAAAATTCAACATCCGCATCCGCACTTTCAAAAATTCAACATCCGCATCCGCACTTTCAAAAATTCGACATCCGCATCCGCAAATTAGAAAATGACATCCGATCCATCACTAATATATATATATATATATATATATATATATATATATATATATATATATATATATATATATATATATATATATATATATATATATATATATAATGCGAATTGTAGATCAAGAGTGAGGGTGAAGAGAGAACTATCGGATTGGTTTAGCATAGGAGTGGGATTGAGACAGGGGTTTGTAATATATCATGCGAATTGTAGATCAAGAGTGAGGGTGAAGAGAGAACTATCGGATTGGTTTAGCATAGGAGTGGGATTGAGACAGGGGTTTGTAATATCTCCATGTTATTTAATCTATTGATGAATGGTTTACTTAGAAAAATGGAGAGAGAAGGGAAGAATATTACGTTGAGAGGGTGAATGTTTTACTTTTTGCAGATGATGCGGCATGTGCTGGTGGCAGAATCTGGAGAAAAGATGAGAATACTTGAGAGAGTTTGAAGGGAAATGTGCAAACACGAGATTGAAATTCAATCCAGCGAAGAATAAAGTTATGAGGATTGGAGGTGGGGATGAGGAAATGTGGAGGGAGGAATTGGTTTGTAGAAGTGTGAGAATGGAAACTTAAGGAGGTGAATGAATTCAAATATCTAGTAATGCTGGGTGGAAGGTAAGGGTGGGACGGAAAAAGGAATAAAGAACAGAGTGGTAGAAGGAATGAAAGTATTGGGGGTCCTAAGAAAAGTATGGAAGGAAGGAAAAATTTCGAAAGAAATGAAGATAAGAATGTTTGAATGTATGTGTTCACCTTCTGTATTGTATGTGTGTGAAACATAGACGATAAGTGCTAGGTCGAGAAAAAGTTTCAATGTCTTTGAGATGAAAGATTTGAGAGCGATATATAAATTGAGAAGGATTGATAGGATTAGAAATGAAAGAATAAGGGAGATGTGTAAATGGAAGAAGGGTGTAATTGATAGAATTTGGAGGATGTGCTAAAATGGTTTGGACATATGTGAAGAATGAAAGAGAACAGAATGGTTGGCAAGGTACGTAGATCCGATGTAGATAGGGGGAGGGGAAGGCCGAAGTGGAGATGGATGGATGGAGTGAGAGTGATTTTGATATAAGGAATTTGAGTTTAGACGAGGGTAGAAGATTTGTGGAGACAGAGATGGAGGGAGGTGGTGAAAGCGTTGGAAGGTAAGAATAGTTATGTTTATAAGGGAATTGTGGCGGGCACCACCTCACGAAAGTGGGAAAGGTGATAGTGAATATATATATATATATATATATATATATATATATATATATATATATATATATATATATATATATATATATATATATATATATATATATATATATATATATATATATATATATATATATAACATCCGCATCCGAACTTTTCGAAAATTCAAAATCCGCATCCGCACTTTCGAAAATTCAACATCCGCATCCGCACTTTCGAAAATTCAACATCCGCATCCGCACTTCTCCAAAATTCAACATCCGCATCCGCAAATTGGAAAATATGACATCCGATCCATCACTAATATATATATATATATATATATATATATATATATATATATATATATATATATATATATATATATATATATATATATATATATATATATATATATATATATATTGTGTGTGTGTGTGTAAATATTAAAAAAAATTCTTTAGAAACCTAGATCTCTGGTTAGACACTTCAGCCTCCGGCCAGAAATCAATCTGGTGCGTCACCAATAATTAATAGTGCTGATTGTCGATTGTAAATTAAATTATAAAATTAGTCAATTAGACTTTCTTTTAGGCTATTACAAAAAGTCTAGTACTAGGTTAAATCTGTTACCCAAAACTTTGAGAAAAATACAAAGTTGAGTTTAATTGCAATAAGATTTTTAATAATAATGGGTTTAAACTTTAAACGTTGCCTCTCATCTCTACCATTATACAAAAAAAAATAAATAAATAACATTTATAAATATTTTTATTTCTTCAGTTAACACAACTTAGATTCAGATTACTTTTAGAGCAAATTGTCCATTATTCTTAAATAGTTAATCAAGAAATCTGGAGTAATGGTAATTGAATATTAAGTTGTACCCAAATTGGGATTTGAACTGTAAACATGGTTTACTAGGTGATACCAAAACTGTCCCAGCTATTATTTTCATATCTGTTCTAAGATAAAACTAAATGATTGCAGTATTCCACATAATGACAAAATTTATTTTTTTGCAATCTCTACTACATCTTAAATTGTACATTACTTTCAATTATTTAATGTTTCATGTGTTCTTACATATTGTTTAACTTCTAATTTCCAGATATTGTATCATACAACTCTTGGTGATTCCAGCTTGTGTATCGAGAGTCAGATTGGGATGTGTAGTGGAACATTTTCACCCCCTGTGAATAACATATCTGTGAATTTGAACATCAATTTGTTTCTAATACCAGATTTTAATTATCAAGATAATTGTTAGTAATACATTGGTTTGATATAATAATAATTAACTTTTTTCAATGGGAATTTCTCCTTATTTTTAAATTTTTATCTTATTTAGGTTGTGTTTCTTTCATAGAGAGCATCGAGGAAATGAGGCGTCAGCTGTTTAGCCTAAGCCGTTGCCCTCTTACTCACATAACTCTAACTGAAAAATCTTGGTAAGCACTACTTGTAAGTTGCATTTTTTATTTTAGATTCAAGAAACTAGACTTGGCATGCAGTTATTAAAGTTTGAAATCAATTTATATATATATATATATATATATATATATATATATATATATATATATATATATATATATATATATATATATATATATATATATATATATATATATATATATATCACTCTAAATGGTATTGCTTCTTCTGAGCTTTATTTTTATTATAAAAAGAATGGGCAGGAATGAAAATAGCATAATCAGTTGTTAAATTATATTGAATTAAAAAAAATATTAAATTAAAATTTCTAATTACAAAAGTTTTAATATTGATCAACCTTTTGGCTTCTTTTTATTATTAAATTTATTTTCTGAAGCCATCATGAAGGTAACTACAAAGGAAAAAATACAAACATTAAATAAACTGAAAATCTAGAATAAAAACAAATAAAAATATACAATAAAGATTGACTAGAAATAATAACGGTGACCCAATAATCACACAAATCAACACTATCAAGTATATGAAATTTAATGAGGAAAAAAATAGTAAACACAAGGTAGTAAATAATGTTAAGGTTACTTCCCATCCCATCCCGGTGCCCAATGGTTCGCTCCCTTTCGCGCTCACCTTCTACACGGAGTAAGCTCTCCTTTACACATATAAAACATTAATACTAACACATCCTTTTTTTTTTTAAATCAATAATGGCGTCAACTTCGGTAGCCTCGAAGAAGCCCCGGGGGGCGACTTCATAAAAAACCCTTCATCCACCCCCTTCCCCCTTTACCACTTGGGAGTTGGTGGCCTCCGATGATTGGTTTGGTGCCACCAAGACACAGTTGCCAGCTTGTCCTGATGCACGGTCTATTTTTTTCATTAATTTCTGCAACATTCGCGGTCTTAACTCCAATTTCCACTTTGTTCAACATCGATTCTCTTATTCTTGACCGAAACTCAGATGTTTGAGCATTCTGATAGCAAATCCTATTGTTTCCTCCTACTGTCTCGATCCTCAATTTTCAGCCAAAGGTGGTGGTTGTGCACACCGATGTCGTTTGTTCTCGTGTCTCTAATTTGGAGTCTTCCGAATTTTCCACCTTATGGCTTAGGCTCTCTTGCCATTCAACAACTAAATTCATTTGTTCAGTTTATTTATCTCCTAATTCTACTGAATATACTAAATTCTTTGACTATTTAAACTCCAAAATAGAGCACATTCTCTTTTCTTCTCCTTTCTTGAAAATCATCATATTATTAGGTGATTTCAATGTTCACCACCGCCAGTGGCTTTCTTCTAGTTCTCATGATACAGCTGGTGAATGTGCCTTCCATTTCGCTATCCAAAACGACCTTGAGCAGTTGATGTAGCTCCCTACTCGTATCCCTGATCGTCTTGGAGATGAACCCAACATTCTAGACCTTTTCCTAACTTCTAATCCTTCTCCTTATACTGTTAAACTCTTTCCTCCTCTGGGTTCCTCCGATCACCTTATCTCTGTATCCTCTTCTATCTCTTCAAGTCTTCCGCAGGAAAGACCCCCTTCTATTGAAAGGAAAGATTTGTGGCCCTTCGGTGCCGCAAGCTGGTCAGGCTTGCGGTCGTACTTTGATTTCCCGTGGAATGATTATTGCTTCCGTGGGAAGGGTTCCTCGGAATGTGCAGAACGAATCACCGAGGTGATTCTCTCTGCCATGGAGGCGTACATTCCATATTCATTTCCTTCTACTAAACCTAACAATCCTTGGTTTAACTCTGCTTGCTCATGCGCTATCCGCCGCAGGGATGTTGCCTTCAGGGATTACCATCGTCTTTCAAACTCCAGAAAGTCACGCTACTATATATTTCATCCCGAAATCGTGCAAAACATATCATTCGTAACACTATAAACTCATTTCTCCGAAGAAAATGCAATAATCTTTCTGGTTCCTCTTCTTCACGTTCTTTTTGGAATTTTGCAAAAAAGGTCAACTTAAGCTTTGCTTCTTCTTCTTCCCATCCTTTAATATCTTCCGACGGCGCAACTGCTGTTTTACCTTCTTCTAAAGCTGAACTCTTCGCTCAAACTTTTTACTCTAATTCAACCTTAGATGATTCCGGAGCTATTCCTCCTCCTTCAACCCCATCTAACTCAATTATGCCTAAAATTAGAATTTCTTCTAAAGATGTCATTTCTGCTCTCTCTGAGCTTAATACTAAGAAGGCGTATGGTCCCGATGGTATTCCTCCTGTGGTTCTCAAAACTTGTGTTTCCGAGCTTGCACCCTGCCGAAGGGGGACTCCTCTCAACCCTCTAACTACCGTCTTAGTTTCTTTGATCTCCGTTCTCACTAAAGTTTTCGATTCTATCCTTAATAGGAAGATTTGGAAACATCTCAATTCTTCTAATCTTATCTCAGATCGCCAGTGTGGCTTTCGTAAGAAACGCTCTACTGGTGATCTTCTTTCTATCTCTCTGACTCTTGGTCCTCCCCTCTTCAGCATTTCGGGGAATCTTTTGCTGTCGCGCTGTACATATCGGAAGCTTTCCATACAGTCTGGCACAAAGCTTTGATTTTTAAACTTCCCTTTTTCGGTATTTATCCTTCTCTCTGTGATCTTCTCTCTAATTTCCTTTCCGGTCGTTCTGTAGCATTTGTTGTAGACGGCCACCGTTCTTCCTTTAAATCTATTAATAGTGGTGTTTCTCAGGGTTCTGTCCTATCCCCAACACTTTTTTTGCTTTTCATTAATGACTTTCTCTCTATTACCTCATCTATCCACTCCTATGCTGATGATTCCACCCTTCATTACTCCTTCCAGTTTGAAAGACGTCTCTCACAACAGTAGTTTATAAACTAGAGGGGGGTAGCCTTGGAGCAACTAACCTTTGATCTTTGACGTATTTCTAATTGGGGCAGAGAAAACATGGTTGTTTTCAATGCCTCAAAAACTCAGTTCCTCCATCTCTCCATTCGACACAATCTTCCAAACAACTATGATATCTTCTTCGAAAACACAGAACTCAAACCTTCATCTGTTCTTAATAATCTTGGCGTATCCTTTTCTCGTGATCTTTCTTGGAAAGGTCACATTACTTCTCTTTCTAAACAAGCTTCTAAGAGGTTCAGTGTTCTGAGGCACCTTCAGAATTACTTCACGCCACCCCATTTGCTTGCTCTATATAGGGGTGTTGTTCGCCCTTGTATGGAGTATGTGTCACACATCTGAGGTGGTTCCACTCATACAGCTCTCCTTGAGAAGGTGGAGTCTAGGGCTTTTCGTCTCATCAACTCTCCTGCTCTTACTAACTCTCCAATCCTTTTCTGCCCGTCGAGTTGTTGCGTCACTCTCTCTTTACTATCGCTATTACAACGGACACTGCTCTTATGAAGTCTCGACGCATACATCCTCCATTGAGAAGAGCTCGTGCGACACGCCTTTCTACACAGTCTCATCCTTTCTCTGTCCAACTCTCAGACCCTAGACTTAACCTCTATGCTCAGTCTTACGTATACTCTACTGGTAAAGTCTGGAACACACACCATTTATCTGTTTTCCCAACTTCCTTTGACTTGCATACTTTCAAACGCATGTATCTGTACATGTTGGCCTTCTTCGATCTGGATAAGATTTTTACCAACTCTGGTGGAATTTGGTAGGCTTCTGGCCTTTGCCCACCGGAGAATATATATATATATATATATATATATATATATATATATATATATATATATATATATATATATATATATATATATATATAGGCAAATAAAACACTATCTCCATTTAAAATTTTAGACAGTAAAAAAAAACCATAGGAAATAAAAACAAAACTAAATTAAAATTGGAGCAAGGCTTTCGAAAGGATAGCCACCCTTCCTCTTTCAGGCTCTAGTTTATTAAAAAACTTTTTTAAAAAACAAAGGAAGGCATAAAAATAATTTGTTGGTAGTTTAAATAAAATTGTTAAGACCTTTAAGAAAACTTGAAAATTTTTAACAATATAATTCGTAAAATCATCCAATAAAACATTATTATTATGAACATTAAAATTATTTACATTTTTAATTAAAAAGGATTCTATATACTGTCTTTTATTTACATTATCTTCTTTTATTAGTAATTTCATCTCCTAGTCCAATTCTATGATTATTAGAAATCCGATGTCTATGTAAAGCAGAATTTTCATCTCCAACTTCAAGCGAATATTTATGTTGGTATTTTCTTCTTTTAAAATCCAACGTCTCACCAATATAAACACTATCGCAATCTTTGCAAGGGACCTGATAAACACTTGCATTATGTTCGTCCTTTGTTATCAAAATTTTTTGTCTATGAAAAAACTTTAATATTTGTTGGGACACTCGACATCTACAAAAACTCTCTTGGTAAAAATTTTTTAAAGTTAGTAGTGTCAGTGGGTACATTTACTATAAACTTATTAGCTGTGTCAAACTTAAGACGATTTTCAACTTCACAATCTCTCGATATTTTCATTTACGTTTTCAATCTCATTTGAATTGTCATCAATGGTAAAATTCGAAATTCCACTAGAGACAAAATCTAGTCCTTCTTGCTTTTTAACACCTCGTAATCTTTTTGTTGATTTCAAAACTTTATTTATGAATTATAATGGTAAAATTCGAAATTTCACTAGAGACAAAATCTAGTCCTTCTTGCTTTTTAACACCTCGTAATCTTTTTGTTGATTTCAAAGCTTTATTTATGAATTGAGAAGGATATCTAAGAGTTTTAAAAATCCCTCTAATGTTTGCAATTTCCTCATCCAAATATTCCGGACTACAAAGTCTAAAAGCTCTTAAAAAGAAACCCTTTAAAATGCCAAATTTCAAGTGGGACTTATGACAAGAGAGCCAATGACATAGCTATTCAATGTGTGTATCCTTTCTAAAAACTTTAAAAGCAAATTCTTCTCGATTATCAGAAATAAAAAAAAAATTTCTTTCAAATCAAAAAAAATACATCTAAAAATGGCAGACAATTATTTTGCTCTAATTCAAGTGTAAATTTTATTTGAGGGACATAATCATTCAACTTCGAAAAAATGGTAGCAGCCTCAGCTTGATCAGGTAGTACGACAAATACTTCTTCAACATATCTTAACTAAACGTGATCAAAATTTAGAATATTTGAAAGATATTTAATTTCAAAAATCTCCATAAAAATATTCAATAAAACTGGAGAAAGAGGAAATCCTATACTCAAACAGCAACTTGCTAATAAAACTCATCGTTAAAAGCAAAATAAGATTGTGAAAGGCACAAGTTCATCAATTGTAAAAACACCTCAGTATCAACAGGAAAACTAAAATTTGAGGACTCTAAATACTCTTTCAACCTATAAATACTCTCAACCTAGAAAACAAGAGTGAAACCGGAATACTTCTTCCAAATATTCTAAAATTTGATCACGCTTGGTTAAGATATGTCTATGATGTATCAGGTCCCTTGCAAAGATTGCGATAGTGTTTATATTGGTGAGACGGTGGATTTTAAAAGAAGAAAATACCAACATAAATATTCGCTTCAAGTTAGAGATGAAATTTCTGCTTTACATAGGCATCGGATATCTAATAATCATAGAATTGGACTAGAAGAGATGAAATTACTAATAAAAGAAGATAATGTAAATAAAAGACAGTATATAGAATCCTTTTTAATTAAAAATGTAAATAATTTTAATGTTCATAATAATAATGTTTTATTGGATGATTTTACGAATTGTTAAAAATTTTCAAGTTTTCTTAAAGGTCTTAACAATTTTATTTAAACTACCAACAAATTATTTTTATGCCTTTCTTTCTTTTTAAAAAAAAAGTCTTTTAATAAACTAGAGCCTAAAAGAGGAAGGATGACTATCCCTTTGAAAGCCTTGCTCCAATTTTAATTAAGTTTTGTTTTTATTTCCTGTTGTTTTTTTTTTTACTATATATATATATATATATATATATATATATATATATATATATATATATATATATATATATATATATATATATATATATATATATATATATATATATATATATATATAGCGACCTAGTTATCTCTGGCCTGACCAATATATGGTCGCTACACTTTGTTGTAGCGCAGGGGGATCAGTCAGGAGGCTGGGTGTTTTCTAAGTCCCCTTGTGGAATGCCGACTGGTAGTCGTGTGGTAGCCACCACTTCTCTTCAAGCCCGCGGACCGTCCGTAGCCTTGGATGGAAGGCTACTTCAAAGGAGGAACCATAGTCGAGGGCAAATAGTCTGCCAAACTGGGTCTCCTTTCGTGAGCAGAGGCTTTGGAACTTCTTCTTCCGCTGCTGTGGGAAACTGCTGCTTCTTGCCTCTGCTTTGGACGTCTTCTTCTGCTGCTGTGGAAACGGCTGCTTCTTGCCTCGTCTTTGGACGTCTTGGACGGTGCGGCTTCTTCTTCGGCTTCTTCTTCGGGGGAAAGTGAATGTAACAATATTTGCTAACGACCTTTTGAAATTATCTCTAAATGGAAAGGATCAATTAACAAATGATTGGTTTTTTCACTTTATTTGGTTTCTCATTTTTAACAAAAATTGCTTACAAAGTCATTATTATAAAAGTTTCATAAATTCACATTGAAATAATATACAAAATTTTATTTATTTTAATTCTAAAGTATTATTTAATCATATATTTATATAATACATATTATTTTACATTAGAATCGAAGTTTTGAACACTAACAATTTTTTATTAAAAATTTAATTTAATGTTTTATAAAAGAAATATATTTTACATTTAAAAATAATATTTTAAAATGGTTTTCCCTTCGAGGTTTTATTTTCGGAAAAAGTAGTTTACGCTGGGACAGAGCAAAAACTCGGACAGCGTATCATAAGAATTTGTTTACAAAAATAGTTTTACAATTGAGACGGACTTATACATAATTTATATACATTACATTTTATATGTTTTACTTTTTAAATTAATATTTTATAAATGGGCACTATATATATATATATATATATATATATATATATATATATATATATATATATATATATATATATATATATATATATATATATATATATATATATATATATATCTTTTAGTGACCAGAGGCCTACCAATAACCACCAGGGTGGAAAATTCTTCGGACGGGTCAAATTGAAAACCAACATACTTAACATTTGAAAGTGTGTATGTTAATTAAAGGAAGTTAGGAAAATTGGTAAAAGGAATGAGTTTCTGACCTTACAAGTGAAGTTTATTTAAGACTAAACATAGAGATAGTGTCAGTGAATTGGAAAGATAAAGGATGAGATTGTGTAGAAAGGAGTGAGGTTGACTCATGAACAGAAAAAGATACTGAAAAAGTAAGAGCAAAATGGGTGATAAAACGAAAATCTCTAGATTCCACCTTTTCAAGGAGAGCTGTGTAAATGAAATATATGGACGAATCACCCTCTCTAAAGAACAAGCAACTGGAGTGAAGTAAAAAAAATTTAAAATCACTTCAGATCAACCAATCTCTTAGAAACTTGTTTAGAAAGAGAAATAATGTGATCCTTCCAATGAAATATCCCGAGAAAAAGATACTCGGAGAATATCTAGGACAGATGAAGGTTTGAGTTGTGTTTTCGAAGATATCATAGTTGTGTGGAATATTATGTCGAGTAGAAAGATGGACGAACTGAGTTTTTGAGGTACTAAAAACAACAATGTGTTCTCTGCTCCATAGCATAGTGAAATTCAAGAACGATAAGGGATTAGTTTCTCCAGGGCTACTACCCTACTAACGATTAATAATTTCCGTTAAGTGAGATCGATTTCAAAATGAAAGGGTTAAAGGAGGGTATAGTTAAAGGCTTAGGAGTTGATTAGTAATGAAGTAATAAAGAGAAAAAGTCACAAATGAAAAACAGAAAAATATTTTTTTATAGAAGATATCAGAGGAACACCACTGTTAACAGACCTAAAGGATGAATGGTTGAAGTTTACAACAGTTCTTATAGAATGACCGGAAAGTAAATCTGACACACGGCTACAGAAGTTTAGAAATCAAAGCTTTGTGTCATGCTCTTTTAAAGGCTTTTTGATTTGTCTAGTGCCACAGCAAAAGATTCACAGAAAGGCCGTAAAGCAGAGTACCAAGAGTCAGAGAAAAGACGTAGATCACAAGTAGAGTATTCCTTTCGAAATGCGACACTCCTTCATTACACTATTCGAAATAAAAGATGTTTCTTTATTTAAATTCAATATTACTGAAAGTAAATAATATAAGTAAAAATTCAAAGTTAAAATTTTTAAAAAATATAAGAACAGAAAATGACAAGCATAGAGTTTGCAATATTCACACAGATTGATGCGAGTGCATAGCACTCCTTGTGCTGCGAGATTGTGTTCCAAAGTCTAGTGACAGATACAGAGGTTCAGGGAAGTTTGAAATTAGGGAAGAGCTTATTAGTTTCTTTGCCTTAAACTCAACCTTGTCCAAAAGACGATCAGAGCTAGAGCCACTCCCTCCCCACTCACACACGCACACAATCGCCTCCCAAATGAGAGAACAGTACTCAATACATGGTGGAAGACCCTTATATAATGAGAGTAAATATAAGAACATGAAAAATGACAAGCATAGAGTTTGCAATATTCACACAAAATTGATGCGAGTGCACGACACTCCTCGTGCTGAGAGGGCGACGCATTGGTGGTGGAATGGGAAAGGTCAGTTACCTCGAGCACCTGCCAATATAAGACCTATAGAAAGAGATTGTGTGCCAAAGTCACGTGATAAATACAGAGGATAAAGGGAGTTTGAAAGTAGGGGACAGTTTATTAGTTTTTTTCGCCGTAGACTCTACGTTGTCCAAAAGATAGGCAGAGCTAGAGCCATGCCTCCCCCTTACAACCGCCTCATATGAGAGAACAGTACTCTATACATGGTGGATAAGACCCTTATATAATCTATAGTAGTGTAGGGTGCACTAACGATGGGTCAATCTTTCTAGCAAGCCAGAAAGGTATTTCCGTCGCCAGTGCACCCAATAATCGGAAAATTAAAGATTTTCCCCCTAAAGTGGTGAAAATTAGAACGGCATCGGGGTTGAAACTCCCCAAAGGGGGGAAATTAGAACGAGATTTGAGTTTCGCGAGATTTCTAGCCACTTGAGCGCCAAAATAGAACGGGAAAAATTAGAAAGGCAAAAACTAGTACTACTACTACAACTACTAAATGATGAAAATAATAATAATTAGGCTGGCAAAAAATTGAACGGATTTTAGTCAAGAATATCGAATTAATGAAATATCGATGATTTGAACGAACTATCGAAAAAATAAAAATAATAATAATAATAGTAATAATAATAATTTACTAAATACTATTACTACTATAATAATATAGACCGTCAAAATAGAACGGATTTTAGTCAGGAATATCGAATGAAAATATCGATGATTTGAAGCGATATATCGAATAATCGATAAACTAATAATAATAATATATATCGTTTCAAATCATCGATATTTTCGTTCGATATTCCTGACTAAAATCCGTTCTATTTTGACGGTCTATATTATTATCATTATTGTAGTACCAGTAGTAGTAGTATTTAGTAAATTATTATTATTGTTATTATTATGATTATTTTTTCGATAGTTCGTTCAAATCATCGAGATTTTCGTTCGATATTTCATTCATTCGATATTCCTGACCAAAATCCGTTCTATTTTTTTGCCAGTCTAATATTATTATTATTATTTTCCGTTCTGTTTTGGCGCGAAAACCGGTCTATTTTTGGCGCGAAAGTCTAGAAACTCAAATCTAGTCTAATTCCGATCTAATTTCCACCCTTTCGGGGTTTCAACCCCGATGTCGTTCTAATTTCCCCCTTTTAGGGGGAAAATCGATATTTTTCCGATTATTTATCGATTATTTGGTGCACTGGCGACGGAAATACCTGTCTGGCTCCTTTCTAGTTTTCTAGAAAGGTTGACCTGTCGTTAGTACACTCTACTATAGATCGACCGGAAAGAAAATATGAGTGAATATTATAGAGAGAAGGATAGATTTTGACAGAGGGATGTTTATAAATCAAAGATTTGTGCCAGGGCGAGAGCAAAAGATTCGCCGAAATGCCGAAGAGCGGAAGACCAAGAGTCAGAAAGAAGGGAAGGAAGATCAACTGTAGAGGGTCTCTTACTAAAGCCATACTGATGATCAGAGATAAGATTTGAAGAATTGAGATGTTTCTAAATCTACCTGTTAAGGACAGATTCGAAAATATTTTGGAAGAACGAAAGTTAAAGAATTGGGACGGTAATTGGAGGGCTGAGAGGGGTTCCCCTTCTTCGGCACAGGCCGAATGAGCGCACGTTTCCAGCATGAAGAGAATGTTGAAATTGAAAAACACAGGCAAAATAGTTTACTAAAGGAGCCCTTACACTGGCAAAAATTTCGCTCAATTTTGAGCACAAATATTGAGCTTATTTTTGTACAAAATATTGAATGGTCGTGGACCCCTCACACTACACAAAATTTTGCACATAATTTCAGTGCCAACTAAACATTCGTGATGGAAGTAGGGCGCATCGCGTTGTACTAGCCATAGCCGCATACGTTTCTTTGCCCAGGGGAAACCCGGTGGTTGAAAGTAGCGTAGTTGTATTGTGTGCAGTGTTAAAGGAGTATTTAAATAAATATTATTATTGATATATCGATATATCGTTAAAATTACATCGATATTTCATTCGATATATCAGTAACTAAAATCCGCTCTAATTTGCCCTTTTAGTTTGCCGGTCTATTTTTCCGCTCTTAATTTGGTGCGAAAACCGTTCTAATTTCCCGCGATATTCAAGAAAAAACTAATTTCCCACGAAAACGCATGTGCCGGTCTAATTTCGCTCTAATTTCCCCCCTTGGGGGCTTCTAGCAAAATGCTGGTCTAATTTCTCCCCTTAGGGGGGAAAAATCGATTATTTTTCGATTATTTCGGAAATTTATCCGATTATTGGGTGCACTATCGATGGGAATTCCGTTCTAGTTCCGTCCGGAAGTAGAACGGAATTCCCATCGATAGTGCACCCAATAATCGATTTTCCCCCTATGGGGGGAAAATTAGACCGGAATTAGAACAGCTTTTGCTAGAAAACCCCCAAGGTGGGAAATTTTAGCGGAATTAGACCGGCATTTGTGTTTTCGCGGGAAATTAGAAGTTTTTTTTTTTTGAATTTCGCTCGAAAATGGAACGGTTTTCGCGCCAAATTAGAGCGGATTTTAGCTACTGATATATTGAATGAAATATCGATGTAATTTTAACGATATATTAATATAATAATAGTCAGCACTGAAATTTTGTGCAATATTTTTGTGTAGTGTGAGTGGTCCACAACCATTCAATATTTTGTACAAAAAAATAAGCTCAAAATTTTGAGCTAAATATATAGTAGTGTAATCTATTATGCAAGTATATGGTGCACTTTCGGCGGGTGCCAGATTTAGCTACCTCGGAAAAAATCTGGCAACCTAAGCCAAACGGGATTTTGATTTGCAATGCATATACTACTGATATATATATATATATATATATATATATATATATATATATATATATATATATATATATATATATATATATATATATATATATATATACTAGGGATGGAGCGATACCAAAATTTTTACCGATTAAAAATACCGATACCGATACCGATACCCGATACCCGATACCTAAAAATATGCCGATACTTGCCGATACCGATACTTTGCTCTTATCCAAAATTTTTGCCGATACCGATAAAGATACTTCACTCCATCCCTAATATATACTCTCTATATCTATAGTAAGGATTTTGTCTATGTTTGTCCAGGAACAGCATTTTTAAGCACCTCCCCGAGCAGCTCAAATATATATATATATATATATATATATATATATATATATATATATATATATATATATATATATATATATATATATATATATATATATATATATATATATATATATATATATATATAGGGGAGGACGTAGCGCCGTCCGAAGCGGTGAAAGTACCCCCTACTGGGCTTAACCGCGGAGTGATAAGGTGGGCTAGACCTTCCCCTTTCACTCCGTTGCCCTTTGGTTCGCTCCTTTTCGCGTTTCACCTTCTCAGAGGGTCTCTAGTGTACCCTCGTCCCACATGAGAGTGCCTATGCTCCCACTTCTCCTTCCCCCAACTCCCTTCTCACGTTCCTACAAATTTACAAGCGCTTACTCCTACATTAACTTTAATATAACAAAAGAAAAATGGCGAAACGTAGAACTGCCTCGGAGATGCTACGAGGGGCGGCATCCAAAGAATGCCCCTCATCCACTCCTTCCCCCATCACCACTTGGGAGTTGGTGGCCTCCGGTGATGGGGTTGGTGCCACCAAGACCTCTATGCCGGCTTGCCCTGGTGAACGATCTTCGTTTTTCATAAACTTCTGCAACATTCTCGGTCTCTTTACTAATTTCCACTTTGTCGAACACCACCTTTCTTCTTCTAAACCTCATCTCTGATTCTTAACCGAAACTCAGGTGTCTGAGTGCTCTGACAGCAAGCCCTACTCTGTTTCCTCCTATTGTCTCTATCCTCAATTTTCAGCCAAAGGCGGATGTTGCGGTTATGTGCGCAACGATGTTGTCTGTTCTCGTGTTTCTAATTTAGAGTCTTCTGAATTCTCTACTCTATGGCTTCAAATTTCTTGCAACTCTACAACTAAATTTATCTTTTTTTTTTTTAAGTTCACATCTCACGGGCATTGCCCTATTCGAGGAGAGGAACTTTCTAGGTAGTAGATACCTAGGATCCCGAAGTGGGATCGAACCGGCGCCCTCAAGCACGTGAGTCAATCACCCTACCGTTCGAGCCACGGTAGGCTCTACTCCTAACTCTACAGACTATCCAAAATTCTTTGACTATCTTAACTCTAAAATAGAACACATTCTTTCTTCTTCTCCCTTCTCCGAAATCATCATATTAGGTGATTTCAATGTTCACCACCGCCAATGGCTTTCATCTAGTTCTCACGATCCAGCTGGTGAACTCGCCTTCCAATTTTCTATCCAAAACAACCTTGAGCAGTTGGTGCATCTCCCTACCCGTATCCCTGATCGCCTTGGTGATGAACCCAACATACTTGATCTTTTTCTAACTTCTTATCCTTCTCCTTACACTGTTAAACTCTTTCCTCCTCTGGGTTCATCCGATCACCTTCTTATCTCTGTATCTTGTCCTGTCTCTTCAAATCTTCCGCAAGAACGGCCCCCGCCTTCTGCGAGGAGACGTTTCTGGCATTTCGGTGCCACTAACTGGTCTGACTTGCGGTTGTACTTCGCTGATTTTCCATGGAATGATTACTGTTTCCGTTGGAGAGGTCCCTCTGAGTGTGCTGAGCGCATAACCGAGGTGATTCTCTCTGGCATGGAGGTGTACATTCCATATTCTTTCCCTTCTACTAAACCTAACAAATCTTGGTTTAACTCTGCTTGTTCTCGTGCTATCCGCCACAGGGATGCTGCCTTCAGGGATTACCGTCGTCTTCAAACTCTAGAAACTCATGCAACTTATATTTCATCCCGGAATCGTGCAAAATCTATTCTCCGTAATACTAAAAACTCCTTTCTTCGAAGAAAATGCAACAATCTTTCTGGCTCTACATCCTCACGCCCTTTCTGGCATTTTGCAAAAAATGTCAACTCTAACTTTGCTTCTTCCTCTTTCCCTCCTTTAGTATCTTCTGACGGTACAACTGCCGTTTTGCCTTCCTCTAAAGCTGAACTCTTCTCTCAAACTTTTGCTTCTAATTCAACCTTACACGATTCCGGAGCTGTTCCTTCTCCTTCAACCCCCTCCAACTCGTTTATGCCTAAAATTATGCCACCGCTCTTCCTTTAAATCTATTAATAGTGGTGTTCCTCAAGGATCTGTCCTATCCCCAACACTTTTTCTCCTATTCATTAATGATCTCTCTGTTACTTCATCTCCTATCCACTCCTATGCTGATGACTCCACCCTTCATTACTCTTTTCAATTTGAAAGGCGCCCCTCTCAACAACAGTTACTAGACGCAAGGAGGGTTGCCTTTTAGCAGCTGACCTCTGATCTATCTCGTATTTCTAATTGGGGCAGAGAGAACATGGTTGTTTTCAATGTCACCAAAACTCAATTCCTCCATCTCTCTACTCGACACAATCTTCCACGCAACTATGATATCTTCTTCGAAAACACTCAACTCAGACCTCCTTCTGTTCTTAATATTCTCGGTGTTTCCTTTTCTCGTGATCTTTCTTGGAAAGATCACATTACCTCTCTTTCTAAACAAGCTTCTAAGAGGTTAGGTGTTCTGAGGCGCCTTCAGTATTTCTTCACTCCACCCCAGTTGCTTGCTCTGTATAGGGGTGTTGTTCGCCCCTGTATGGAGTATGCTTCGCATATCTGAGGTGGTTCCACACATACAGCTCTCCTAGAGAAGGTGGAGTCTAGGGCATTTCGTCTCATCAACTCTCCTGCTCTTACTAACTCTCTCCAATTTCTTTCTGCCCGTCGAATTGTTTCGTCACTCTCTCTTTACTATCGCTATTACAATGGACACTGCTCTTCTGAACTCTCTCGTCGCATACCTCCTCCACTGAGAAGGGCTCGTGCGACTCGACTTTCCAAACAGTCTCATCCTTTCTCTGTCCAACTCTCTGACCCCAGACTTAACCGCTATGCTCTGTCCTACATGTACTCTACTGGTAAAGTCTGGAACACACTCCCTTCTTCTATTTTTTAACTTCCTATAACTTACACACCTTCAAACGTCGTGTATCGTGACATGTCGGCCTTTAATTTGACCAGGCTTCCGTCTTTTCCCCCAACTCCGGTGGAATATTTGTAGGCCTCTGGCCTTTGCCCACCGGAGGTAATATAAAAAAAAAAAATGTCTTCAATACTGCCAACAAGAGCTCAATAATATTAAGATCAGGTGATTGTGGAGGCCATGGCAGATGTGAATCCTAATCCTCATTCTCAGAAAACCAGTCCTGGTAGATGTTAGATGTGTAAACAGGGGCTTTGTCATCATCATAAACAGCATCACAATCAGAGAATAAACATTGCATTATGTGATGGACATTGTCACCCAAAATAGTAACATTGTAGTTGGCAATGACAGCACCTTGTAGAGCAAGGATAGGTTCGGCAGAAAACAACAATTTGGCTATACATACCTTGACTGAACACGCTGTTGGTTGCAAAGACTCTGAATTGCAATCTTAGCTCGGTGCTCACCAGACGTACAATCGCCTAGAGGTTGGGTAAAAGTGTAAAGCTCGACTCATCTAACCAAATGATCTCCATTAATTGCTCCACAGTCCAGTTTTATGCATTTGACATCCTTGTCTTCTCTTATTAAAGTTTTGGGTGCTGACGAGTGGTTTTCGAATGGCGGCTCGTCCATACAAACTTTACTTGTGCAGTTCCATTTTTATTGTTTTGGTTTTAATAGGGTCTGTGAGCAGGGTATTCAACTCGGCAACAATATTTATGGCAGAAGATTTCTGAATTTTCATCACAACTTTATGCAACGTTCGTCTGTCTTTCATTCAGCATGCATTTCCGTCCACGCTGGGGTTTGTCTGATGCGGGTTTTACAATTTTTATACAGAGAAACTCACCACTCGAGCCCCAAAAATTTGGCACGTTAGAATTCCGTTAGCTCAGACATGATTCACTCACAACTTCATAGAAAGCTACCTAAACGACAAATGATGCGTGAAACTTGTAGACGAGCTTATAATAGTAGTTTCCTTTGCCCAATAAAGGACAACGCCACCTACAAACCCAGCTGTAGCATATCTGCTGTATATATATATATATATATATATATATATATATATATATATATATATATATATATATATATATATATATATATATATATATAATATATATATATATATATATATGTGTGTGTGTGTGTGCGCGCGCGCCCCAAAGAAAGGGGACCCCTTTCAATCTTCTAACTATCGTCCCATTTCTTTCTAAAGTTTTCGAATCTATCCTTAACAGGAAGATTTGGAAACATCTCAATTCTTCTCATCGTATCTCTGATCGCATGGCTTTCGGAAGAAACGCTCTACTGGTAATCTTCTTTCCCTTCTCTCTGACTCTTAGTCCTCCGCTCTTCGGCATTTCGATGAATCTTTTGCTGTTGCGCTGGACATATCGAAAGCTTCCGATAGATAGTTTTTCCTGATTTCCAAACTTACCTCTTTCAGAATCTATCCTTCTTTCTGTGACCTCTCTGATTTTCTTTTCGATCGTTCTATAGCAGCTGTTGTAGACATCCATCGTTCTTCCTTTAAATTTATTAATAGTAGTGTTCCTCAGGGCTCTGTCCTATCCCCAACACTTTTTCTGCTTTTCATTAATGACCTTCTCTCCGTAACTTCATCTCCTATCCGCTCCTATTCTGAGGACTCCACCCGTCATTACTCTTTTCAATTTGAAAAACGTCCCTCTCAACTACAGTTAATAGAAGCAAGGAGGGTAGCCTTGGAGCAGCTGGCCTCTGATCTATCTCTCATTTCAAACTGGGGCAGAGAGAAGATGGTAGTTTTCAATGCCACCAAAACTTCCATCTCTCCATCTCGACACAAGCTTTCCGCACAACTGGAGTGGTGTGAAGAAATACTGAAGGAACCTCAGAACACTGAACTTCTTGGAAGCTTGTTAAGAAGGAGAGGTAATATGATCTTTCCAAGAAAGATCACGAAGAAAACAAACACCAAGAATATTAAGGAGAGATGAAGGTTTAAGTTTTGAGCTTTCGAAGAAGATATAGTTGTGCGGAAGATTGTGTCGAGATGGAGAGATGGAAGTTTTGGTGGCATTGAAAACTACCATCTTCTCTCTGCCCCAGTTTGAAATGAGAGATAGATCAGAGGCCAGCTGCTCCAAGGCTACCCTCCTTGCTTCTATTAACTGTAGTTGAGAGGGACGTTTTTCAAATTGAAAAGAGTAATGACGGGTGGAGTCCTCAGAATAGGAGCGGATAGGAGATGAAGTTACGGAGAGAAGGTCATTAATGAAAAGCAGAAAAAGTGTTGGGGATAGGACAGAGCCCTGAGGAACACTACTATTAATAAATTTAAGGAAGAAACGATGGATGTCTACAACAGCTCTAGAACGATCGAAAGAAAATCAGAGAGGTCACAGAAAGAAGGATAGATTCTGAAAGATGGTAAGTTTGGAAATCAGGAAAACTATCTCTCGGAAGCTTTCGATATGTCCAGCGCAACAGCAAAAGATTCTCAAATGCGAAAGAGCGGAGACTAAGGTCAGAGAGAAGGGAAAGAAGATCACCAGTAGTGCGTTTCTTCCGAAAGCCATGCGATCAGAGATAAAATGAGAAGAATTGGTGTTTCAAATCTTCCTGTTAAGGATAGATTCGAAAACTTTAGAAAGAAATGGGACGATAGTTAGAAGATTGAAAGGGGTCCCCTTTCTTTGGGGCGCGCGCGCACACACACACACACATATATATATATATATATATATATATATATATATATATATATATATATATATATATATATATATATATATATATATATATATATATATATATATATATATATATATATATATATATATATATAATAACAGATATGCTATAGCTGGGTTTGTAGGTAGCGTTACCCTTTATGGGCAAAGCAACTACTATTATAAGCTCGTCTACACGTTTCACGCATCATTTGTCGTTTAGGTAGCTTTCTATGAAGTTGAGTGTGAATCATGGCAAAGCTGACGATATTCTAACGTGCCAAATTGTTGGGGCTTATATGGTGAGTGTCTCTGTATAAAAATTGGAAAACCCGCATCAGACAAACCCCAGCGTGGACGGAAATGCATATTGAATGAAAGACAGACGAAAGTTGCGTAAAGTTGTGATGAAAAATCAGAAATCTTCTGCTATAAAGATTGTTGCCGAGTTGAATACCCTGCTCACAGACCCTATTAAAACCAAAACAATAAAAATGGAACTGCACAAGTAAGGTTTGTATGGACGAGCCGCCATTCGAAAACCACTCGTCAGCACCCAAAACTTTAATAAGAGAAGACAAGGATGTCAAATGCATAAAACTGGACTGTGGAGCAATTAATGGAGATCATTTGGTTAGATGAGTCGAGCTTTACACTTTTCCCGACCTCTGGCAGATTGTACGTCTGGTGAGCACCGAGCCAAGCTTGCAATTCAGAGTCTTTACAACCAACAAAGAGTTCAGTCAAGGTATGGACAGCCAAATTATAGATTTCTGCCGGACCTATCCTTGCTTTACATGGTACTGTCATTGCCAACTACAATGTTACTATTTTGGGTGACAATGTCCATTACATAATGAAATGTTTATTCCCTGACTGTGATGTTGTTTGTAATGATGATAAAGCCCCTTTTTACACATCTAAAATCGACTAGGACTAGTTTTCTAAGAATGAGGGTTAGGATTCACACCTGCCATGGCCTCAACAATCACCTGATCTTAATATTATTGAGCTCTTGTTGGCAGTATTGAAGACATTTTTTTTTTTTATATTACCTCCGGTGGGCAAAGGCCAGAGGCCTACAAATATTCCACCGGAGTTGGGGGAAAAGACGGAAGCCTGGTCAAATTAAAGGCCGACATGTCACGATACACGACGTTTGAAGGTGTGTAAGTTATAGGAAGTTAAAAAATAGAAGAAGGGAGTGTGTTCCAGACTTTACCAGTAGAGTACATGTAGGACAGAGCATAGCGGTTAAGTCTGGGGTCAGAGAGTTGGACAGAGAAAGGATGAGACTGTGTGGAAAGTCGAGTCGCACGAGCCCTTCTCAGTGGAGGAGGTATGCGACGAGAGAGTTCAGAAGAGCAGTGTCCATTGTAATAGCGATAGTAAAGAGAGAGTGACGAAACAAGTCGACGGGCAGAAAGAAATTGGAGAGAGTTAGTAAGAGCAGGAGAGTTGATGAGACGAAAATGCCCTAGACTCCACCTTCTCTAAGAGAGCTGTATGTGTGGAACCACCCCAGATATGCGAAGCATACTCCATACAGGGGCGAACAACACCCCTATACAGAGCAAGCAACTGGGGTGGAGTGAAGAAATACTGAAGGCGACTCAGAACACCTAACCTCTTAGAAGCTTGTTTAGAAAGAGAGGTAATGTGATCTTTCCAAGAAAGATCACGAGAAAAAGGAAACACCGAGAATATTAAGAACAGAAGGAAGGTCTGAGTTGAGTGTTTTCGAAGAAGATATCATAGTTGCGTGGAAGATTGTGTCGAGTAGAGAGATGGAGGAATTGAGTTTTGGTGACATTGAAAACAACCATGTTCTCTCTGCCCCAATTAGAAATACGAGATAGATCAGAGGTCAGTTGCTCCAAGGCAACCTTCCTTGCGTCTAGTAACTGTTGTTGAGAGGGGCGCCTTTCAAATTGAAAAGAGTAATGAAGGGTGGAGTCATCAGCATAGGAGTGGATAGGAGATGAAGTAACAGAGAGATCATTAATGAAAAGGAGAAAAAGTGTTGGGGATAGGACAGATCCTTGAGGAACACCACTATTAATAGATTTAAAGGAAGAACGGTGGCATAATTTTAGGCATAAATGAGTTGGAGGGGGTTGAAGGAGAAGGAACAGCTCCGGAATCGTCTAAGGTTGAATTAGAAGCAAAAGTTTGAGAGAAGAGTTCAGCTTTAGAGGAAGGCAAAACGGCAGTTGTACCGTCAGAAGATACTAAAGGAGGGAAAGAGGAAGAAGCAAAGTTAGAGTTGACATTTTTTGCAAAATGCCAGAAAGGGCGTGAGGATGTAGAGCCAGAAAGATTGTTGCATTTTCTTCGAAGAAAGGAGTTTTTTAGTATTACGGAGAATAGATTTTGCACGATTCCGGGATGAAATATAAGTTGCATGAGTTTCTAGAGTTTGAAGACGACGGTAATCCCTGAAGGCAGCATCCCTGTGGCGGATAGCACGAGAACAAGCAGAGTTAAACCAAGGTTTGTTAGGTTTAGTAGAAGGGAAAGAATATGGAATGTACGCCTCCATGCCAGAGAGAATCACCTCGGTTATGCGCTCAGCACACTCAGAGGGACCTCTCCCACGGAAACAGTAATCATTCCATGGGAAATCAGAGAAGTACAACCGCAAGTCAGACCAGTTAGTGGCACCGAAATGCCAGAAACGTCTCCTCGCAGAAGGCGGGGGCCGTTCTTGCGGAAGATTTGAAGAGACAGGACAAGATACAGAGATAAGAAGGTGATCGGATGAACCCAGAGGAGGAAAGAGTTTAACAGTGTAAGGAGAAGGATAAGAAGTTAGGAAAAGATCAAGTATGTTGGGTTCATCACCAAGGCGATCAGGGATACGGGTAGGGAGATGCACCAACTGCTCAAGGTTGTTTGGATAGAAAATTGGAAGGCGAGTTCACCAGCTGGATCGTGAGAACTAGATGAAAGCCATTGGCGGTGGTGAACATTGAAATCACCTAATATGATGATTTCGGAGAAGGGAGAAGAAGAAAGAATGTGTTCTATTTTGGAGTTAAGATAGTCAAAGAATTTTGGATAGTCTGTAGAGTTAGGAGATAAGTACCGTGGCTCGAACGGTAGGGTGATTGACTCACGTGCTTGAGGGCGCCGGTTCGATCCCACTTCGGGATCCTAGGTATCTACTACCTAGAAAGTTCCTCTCCTCGAATAGGGCAATGCCCGTGAGATGTGAACTTAAAAAAAAAAAAGATAAATTTAGTTGTAGAGTTGCAAGAAATTTGAAGCCATAGAGTAGAGAATTCAGAAGACTCCAAATTAGAGACACGAGAACAGACAACATCGTTGCGCACATAAGCGCAACATCCGCCTTTGGCTGAAAATTGAGGATAGAGACAGTAGGAGGAAACAGAGTAGGGCTTTGCTGTCAGAGCACTCAGACACCTGAGTTTCGGTTAAGAATCAGAGATGAGGTTTAGAAGAAGAAAGGTGGTGTTCGACAAAGTGGAAATTAGTAAAGAGACCGAGAATGTTGCAGAAGTTAATGAAAAACGAAGATCGTGCACCAGGGCAAGCCGGCATAGAGGTCTTGGTGGCACCAACCCATCACCGGAGGCCACCAACTCCCAAGTGGTGATGGGGGAAGGAGTGGATGAGGGGCATTCTTTGGATGCCGCCCCTCGTAGCATCTCCGAGGCAGTTCTACGTTTCGCCATTTTTCTTTTGTTATATTAAAGGTAATGTAGGAGTAAGCGCTTGTAAATTTGTAGGAACGTGAGAAGGGAGTTGGGGGAAGGAGAAGTGGGAGCATAGACACTCTCATGTGGGACGAGGGTACACTAGAGACCCTCTGAGAAGGTGAAACGCGAAAAGGAGCGAACCAAAGGGCAACGGAGTGAAAGGGGAAGGTCTAGCCCACCCTATCACTCCGCGGTTAAGCCCAGTGGGGGGTACTTTCACCGCTTCGGACGGCGCTACGTCCTCCCCCTATATATATATATATATATATATATATATATATATATATATATATATATATATATATATATATATATATATATATATATATATATATATATATATATATATATATATATATTTGAGCTGCTCGGGGAGGTGCTTAAAAATGCTGTTCCTGGACAAACATAGACAAAATCCTTACTATAGATATAGAGAGTATATATTAGGGATGGAGTGAAGTATCTTTATCGGTATCGGCAAAAATTTTGGATAAGAGCAAAGTATCGGTATCGGCAAGTATCGGCATATTTTTAGGTATCGGGTATCGGGTAATTTTTAGGTATCGGTATCGGTAAAAATTTTGGTATCGCTCCATCCTATATATATATATATATATATATATATATATATATATATATATATATATATATATATATATATATATATATATATATATATATATATATATATATATCATAGTATAATATGCATTGCAAATCAAAATCCCGTTTGGCTTAGGTTGCCAGATTTTTTCGAGGTAGCTAAATCTGGCACCCGCCGAAAGTGCACCATATACTTGCATAATAGATTACACTACTATATATTTAGCTCAAAATTTTGAGCTTATTTTTTTGTACAAAATATTGAATGGTTGTGGACCCACTCACACTACACAAAAAATATTGCACAAAATTTCAGTGCTGACTATTATTATATTAATATATCGTTAAAATTACATCGATATTTCATTCAATATATCAGTAGCTAAAATCCGCTCTAATTTGGCGCGAAAACCGTTCCATTTTCGAGCGAAATTCAAAAAAAAAAAACTTCTAATTTCCCGCGAAAACACAAATGCCGGTCTAATTCCGCTAAAATTTCCCACCTTGGGGGTTTTCTAGCAAAAGCTGTTCTAATTCCGGTCTAATTTTCCCCCCATAGGGGGAAAATCGATTATTGGGTGCACTATCGATGGGAATTCCGTTCTACTTCCGGACGGAACTAGAACGGAATTCCCATCGATAGTGCACCCAATAATCGGATAAATTTCCGAAATAATCGAAAAATAATCGATTTTTCCCCCCTAAGGGGAGAAATTAGACCAGCATTTTGCTAGAAGCCCCCAAGGGGGGAAATTAGAGCGAAATTAGACCGGCACATGCGTTTTCGTGGGAAATTAGTTTTTTCTTGAATATCGCGGGAAATTAGAACGGTTTTCGCACCAAATTAAGAGCGGAAAAATAGACCGGCAAACTAAAAGGGCAAATTAGAGCGGATTTTAGTTACTGATATATCGAATGAAATATCGATGTAATTTTAACGATATATCGATATATCAATAATAATATTTATTTAAATACTCCTTTAACACTGCACACAATACAACTACGCTACTTTCAACCACCGGGTTTCCCCTGGGCAAAGAAACGTATGCGGCTATGGCTGAGTACAACGCGATGCGCCCTGCTTCCATCACGAATGTTTAGTCGGCACTGAAATTTTGTGCAATATTTTTGTGTAGTGTGAGGGGTCCACGACCATTCAATATTTTGTACAAAAATAAGCTCAATATTTGTGCTCAAAATTGAGCGAAATTTTTGCCAGTGTAAGGGCTCCTTTAGTAAACTATTTTGCCTGTGTTTTTCAATTTCAACATTCTCTTCATGCTGGAAACGTGCGCTCATTCGGCCTGTGCCGAAGAAGGGGAACCCCTCTCAGCCCTCCAATTACCGTCCCAATCTTTAACTTTCGTTCTTCAAAATATTTTCGAATCTGTCCTTAACAGGTAGATTTAGAAACATCTCAATTCTTCAAATCTTATCTCTGATCATCAGTATGGCTTTAGTAAGAGACCCTCTACAGTTGATCTTCCTTCCCTTCTTTCTGACTCTTGGTCTTCCGCTCTTCGGCATTTCGGCGAATCTTTTGCTCTCGCCCTGGCACAAATCTTTGATTTATAAACATCCCTCTGTCAAAATCTATCCTTCTCTCTATAATATTCACTCATATTTTCTTTCCGGTCGATCTATAGTAGAGTGTACTAACGACAGGTCAACCTTTCTAGAAAACTAGAAAGGAGCCAGACAGGTATTTCCGTCGCCAGTGCACCAAATAATCGATAAATAATCGGAAAAATATCGATTTTCCCCCTAAAAGGGGGAAATTAGAACGACATCGGGGTTGAAACCCCGAAAGGGTGGAAATTAGATCGGAATTAGACTAGATTTGAGTTTCTAGACTTTCGCGCCAAAAATAGACCGGTTTTCGCGCCAAAACAGAACGGAAAATAATAATAATAATATTAGACTGGCAAAAAAATAGAACGGATTTTGGTCAGGAATATCGAATGAATGAAATATCGAACGAAAATCTCGATGATTTGAACGAACTATCGAAAAAAATAATCATAATAATAATAATAATAATAATTTACTAATACTACTACTACTGTACTACAATAATGATAATAATATAGACGTCAAAATAGAACGGATTTTAGTCAGGATATCGAACGAAAATATCGATGATTTGAAACGATATTATATATTATTATATATATTATCGATTATATCGATATATCGCTTCAAATCATCGATATTTTCATTCGATATTCCTGACTAAAATCCGTTCTATTTTGACGGTCTATATTATTGTATAGTAATATTAGTAATTATTATATATTATTATTTTTATTTTTCATTTCGTTAAATCATCGATATTTCACATTCGATATTCTTGACAAAATGTTATTTCTCCAGCTATTATTATTATTATTTTCATATTTATAGTTTGTAGTAGTACTAGTTTTTGCCTTTCTAATTTTTCCCGTTCTATTTTGGCGCTAAAGTGGCTAGAAATCTCGCGAAACTCAAATCTCGTTCTAATTTCCCCCCTTTGGGGAGTTTCAACCCCGATGCCGTTCTAATTTTCACCACTTTAGGGGGAAAATCTTTAATTTTCCGATTATTTGGTGCACTGGCGACGGAAATACCTTTCTGGCTTGCTAGAAAGATTGACCCATCGTTAGTGCACCCTACACTACTATAATTATATAAGGGTTATCCACATGTATAGAGTACTGTTCTCTCATATAGGCGGTTGTGGGGGAGGTGGCTCTAGCTCTGCCTATCTTTTGGAACGTAGAGTCTAGGCGAAAAACTAATAAACTGTCCTCCTTTCAAGCTACTTGGCCTCTGTCTCTGCACGTGAGTTGGTGCGCTATCTCTTTCTATAGGTCTTAATGGTAGTTGCTCGAGGAACTGACCTCCCATTCCACAACCATTCGTTCCCTGGTATCGCGAAGAGTGCCTCCTCACATCAATTTTGTATAATTTGCAAAGTCAGCTTATTTTTAATGTTCTTATACTTTCATATTAGGTCTCACCATGTTTTGAGACTTTTCTCACTTGGAGCATTTGTGGGAGTGGGAGTGGCTCTAGCTCTGATCGTCTTTTGGACACGGTTGAGTTTAGGCGAAAACTATAAGCTTTAACTATTTCAAACTTCCTGAACCTCTGTATCTGTCACTAGACTTTGGAACACAATCTCGCAGCAAGAGTGCTTGCACTCGCATCAATCTGTGTGAATATGCCATCTGTGCTTGTCATTTCCTGTTCTATATTTTTAAATTTTACTTTGAATTTTACTTATAATTTACTTTCAGAATATTGAATTTAATAAAGAACATCAGTGCTTTATAATAGTGTATGAGAGTTGCATTCGTAGAATACTCTCTTGTGATCTACGTCTTTTCTCTGACTCTTGGTACTCTGATCTACGGTTTTGTAAATTTTTGCTGTGGCACAGACAAACAAAAACCTTCAAAGAGCATGCAAAGCTTTATTTTAAACTTCTTGGCCGGGTGTCAGATTTCCTTCGGTGGTTCTATAAAACTGTTGTAAACTCACCATTCTCCTTTAGTCTGTAACAGTGGTGCTCCTTGATATTGTTTATCACAATATTTTTTGTTTTCATTATTTTTCACTTTTTTATTTCATTATCATCAACTCCTAAGCCGATAACTATACATCCATTAACCCTTTCATTTGAAATCGATCTCACTTAACGGCAATTATTATCGCTAGAGAGTAGCCCTAGAGAAATTAATCCCTTATATTTCTTGAATTTCATTATGGAGCAGAGAACACATTTTGTTTTCGTACTCAAAAACTCAGTTCTCCATCTCTACCGACAATTCCACACAACTATGATATCTTGAAAAAAACCAAACCTTTATCTGTCCTAATATTCTCCGAGTTCTTTTTCAAGATATTTTTGGAAGATCACATATTTATTTTCAAAAAAAGCTTCTAAGAGGTTAAAAATTCAAAGGCGCCTTAAAATTTCTTACACCACATCAGTTGCTGCCTGAATAGGGGTTTTGTTCGCCCAGTATGGAGTACGCTACAAAATGGATGTTCACTCATAGAGTCTCCTTGAAAAAGTGGAATCTAGGGATTTTCGTTTATACCCATTTTGCTCTTACTTTCTCAGTATCTTTTTCTGTTGTGAGTCAACCTCACTCCTTTCTACACAATCTCATCTTTATCTTTCCAATTCACTGACACTATCTCTATGTTTAGTCTTAAATAAACTTCACTTGTAAGGTCAGAAACTCATTCCTTTTACCAATTTTCCTAACTTCCTTTAATTACATACACACTTTCGAATGCCGTGTATGTTGCGTTTTCAATTTGACCCGTCGAAGAATTTTCCAACCTTGGTGTTTTGGTAGGACTCTGGTCACTATATATTATATATTATATATTATATATATATATATTATATATATATATTATATATATATATATATTATTATATATATCATAATATATATATCGTAAAAAAAAAACAAAGATATGAGTATGTTGGTTTTCATTTACCCGTCCGAGATTTCAACCTGGTGGTTATTGGTAGGCCTCTGTCACAATTATATTAATATATATATATATAGTAAAAAAAAACAACAGGAAATAAAAGCAAAATTAAAAATTGGGCAGGCTTTCGAAGGATAGCCACCTTCCTCTTTAGGCTCTAGTTTATAAACAATTTTTAAAAACAAAAAGGCATAAAATAATTGGTGTAGTTAAAAAAATTTTAAGCCTTTAAGAAAACTTGAAATTTTTAACAGTATATTCGTAAATATCTAAAAAAACATTATTATGAACATTAAAATAATTTACATTTTTAAAAAAATTATAAACTGACTTTAACGTCAGTTCTTTTTAATAAACAATTCTCTCGTCATCCAATTCTTGATATAATTGATGTCTATAAAAAGAATTTTCCTCAACTTGATCGAAATTTATTTCATTTTCTTCTTTTAAAAAGTTCCAATATACACAATAAAATTTTTCAAATTTGAATTCTTTCTTTATTAAGTATTCCGGTTCCACTCTTGATTTCTTGGTTGAGAGAGTATTTAGATTCCTCAAATTTTAGTTTACCTGTTGATACTGAGGTGTTTTTACAATTTGAGACTTGTGCCTTTCACAATCTTATTTCGCTTTTAACGATGAGTTTTATTAGCAAGTTGCTGGTTTGAGTATAGGATTTCCTCTTTCTCCAGTTTTATTGAATATTTTTATGGAGATTTTTTGAAATTAAATTTCTTCCAAATATTTTAAATTTTGATCACGTTTGGTTAAGATATGTTGATGACGTATTTGTCGTGCTACCTGATCAAGTGGAGCCTGCTACCATTCTTTCGAAGTTGAATGATTGTGTTCCTCAGATAAAATTTACACTTGAATTAGAGCAAAATAGTTGTCTGCCATTTTTAGATGTACTTTTGATTCGAAAAGTTTTTATTTCTGACAATCGAGAAGAATTTGCTTTTAAAGTTTTTAGAAAGGATACACACATTGATAGTTATGTGCATTGGCTCTCTTGTCATGAGTCCCACGTGAAATTTGGCATTTTAAAAGGTTTCTTTTTAAGAGCTTTTAGACTTTGTAGTCCGGAATATTTGGATGAGGAGATTGCACATATTAGAAAGATTTTTAAAACTCTTGGATATCCTTCTCAATTTATAGATAAAGCTTTGAAATCCACAAAAAGGAGATTGCGAAATGTTAAAAAGCAAGATGGACTAGATTTGGTCTCTAGTGGAATTTCGAATTTTACCATTGATGACACACCTATTGATGACAATTCAAATGAGATTGAAAATATAAATGAAAATATCGAGAGAGATTGTGAAGCGGAAAATCGTCTTAAGTTTGACATTGCTGATAAGTTTATAGTGAACGTACCCACTGACACTACCAACATTAAGAAATTTTTACCAAGAGAGTTTTTGTTGGTGTCGAGTGTCCCAACGAATATTAAAAAGTTTTTTCATAGACAAAAAATCTCGATAAAAAAGGACGAACATAATGCAGGTGTTTATCAGGTCCCTTGCAAAGATTGCGATAGTGTTTATATTGGTGAGACGGTGGATTTTAAAAGAAGAAAATACCAACATAAATATTCGCTTCAAGTTGGAGATGAAAATTCTGCTTTACATAGGCATCGGATATCGAATAATCATAGAATTGGACTGGAGGAGATGAAGTTGCTTATAAAAGAAGATAATGTAAATAAAAGACATTTATAGAATCCTTTTTAATTAAAAATGTAAATAATTTTAATGTTAATAATAATGTTTTATTAGATGATTTTACGAATCATATTGTTAAAAATTTTTCAAAATTTTCAAGTTTTCTTAAAGGTCTTAACAATTTTATTTAAACTACCAACCAATTATTTTTATGCCTTTTTGTTTTTAAAAAAATCTTTTAATAATAAACTAGAGCCTGAAAGAGGAAGGGTGGCTATCCCTTCGAAAGCCTTGCTCCAATTTTAATTTAATTTGTTTTTATTTCCTGTGGGTTTTTTTTACTTCTCTCATATATATATATATATATATATATATATATATATATATATATATATATATATATATATATATATATATATATATATATATATATATATAATATATATATATATAAATATAT
>SEYY01008359.1:0-22500 GCA_009176605.1 Armadillidium nasatum | reverse complement strand
ATTTTGACCTCGGAGGTCAAATAAAAAATTTGACCTATTGGTGACCTTGACCTTGAAAAAAAACCTCATCGATTTTTTTCAAACTTTGCTGAATTATTGTTATATATGTATATTTTAATTTTTTTAATGAATTATTTTTGGTTTTGGCTTGGTTTAGAAAATATAAGCAATTTAATAAGTACAAATATCACATTTTTCACTTTTTTGCGATTTTTATCTCTTTCAATGTATAGTTCCAACATTTCCATTTCTCTTTCTCTCTCATATATATATATATATATATATATATATATATATATATATATATATATATATATATATATATATATATATATATATATATATATATATATTGTAAAGGGCTGGTTGCTGCCGAGTATATTTTTCTCGTTTCAGATTGCATGGAGTATTCTCTGAGGAATATAGTCTTACCTGCTTGTTGCTTTGCTGTTATGCTGTTTGATTTTGACTGTGCTTGGGATCCACAATATTAATGTGCATGTGCCATGTCCTAGACTGGAGAGCGTGAAGGGAGATTGATATTAACATGTTTATTTGTTTAAATACATTAATGTTATTCTTCTATGTTAAATTTATTTTTATTATTATTATTATTTATTGAGTGCACTTGTGCTAATGAAAAGTCTTATGAGCTATTGTTCCCATTTCGGGCAATAATTAAAAACAGGTTATTCTTATTCAAACAGGTTGTTATTCTCAAGAAGGCATATTACCCTTTCAAGAGTAGGTTATATTCTTTGTGTTTTTATTATTATTATTTTATATATATTTTTAGATCATTTAAACTGAGGTGAGGCACTGGGGTAATTATTTATAATTCTCACAAGTGCCGGTCTAGGGCCTTATAGCCTAGTGCTAATCTGGAGTTATAATCTCTATACCTATCAGGTAGAAAATATAGATAAGAGACCTTAATGGTTTTTGAGATTATCATATATTTTTTTTTTTTTTTATAAAATTTTAATATTTAATATTCACTTTGGGAAAAGAAAATATGTCAGTAGTGTGATAAATTTCACAGTAAAACGTTTTCCACTTTCAAATCTTTGGTTGTTTTAAACCATTACTCTTTTTTTTCTTCTTTATTTTGTGTATATAAAGAGGCTATCCTGTGTACTGTGAACTATAGATAATTTTATGTGAACATTGTAAATTGTAAGATCAATATATATATATATATATATATATATATATATATATATATATATATATATATATATATATATATATATAATATATATATATATATATATATATATATATATATATATTGATCTTACACTTACAATATTCACATAAAATTATCTATAGTTCACAGTACACAAGATAGCCTCTTTATATACACAAAATAAAGAGAAAAAAAGAGTAATGGTTTAAAACAACCAAAGATTTGAAAGTGGAAAATGTTTTACTGTGAAATTTATCATACTACTGACATATTTTCTTTTCCCAAAGTGAATATTAAATATTAAAATTTTATAAAAAAAAAAAAATATATGATAATCTCAAAAACCATTAAGGTCTCTTATCTATATTTTCTACCTGATAGGTATAGAGATTATAACTCCAGATTAGCACTAGGCAATAAGGCCCTAGACCGGCACCTGTGAGAATTATAAATAATTACCCCAGTGCCTCACCTCAGTTTAAATGATCTAAAAATATATAATGAATTAATAATAATAATAATAAAAACACAAAGAATATAACCTACTCTTGAAAGGGTAATATGCCTTCTTGAGAATAACAACCTGTTTGAATAAGAATAACCTGTTTTTAATTATTGCCCGAAATGGGAACAATAGCTCATAAGACTTTTCATTAGCACAAGTGCACTCAATAAATAATAATAATAAAAATAAATTTAACATAGAAGAATAACATTAACGTATCTAAACAAATAAACATGTTAACATCAATCTCCCTTCACGCTCTCCAGTCTAGGACATGGCACATGCACATTAATATTGTGGATCCCAAGCACAGTCAAAATCAAACAGCATAACAGCAAAGCAACAAGCAGGTAAGACTATATTCCTCAGAGAATACGAGAAAAATATACTCGGCAGCAGCCAGCCCCTTATATATATATATATATATATATATATATATATATATATATATATATATATATATATATATATATATATATATATATATATATATATATATATATATATATATATATATATGAGAGAGAAAGAGAAATGGAAATGTTGGAACTATACATTGAAAGAGATAAAAATCGCAAAAAAGTGAAAAATGTGATATTTGTACTTATTAAATTGCTTATATTTTCTAAACCAAGCCAAAACCAAAAATAATTCATTAAAAAAATTAAAATATACATATATAACAATAATTCAGCAAAGTTTGAAAAAAATCGAAGATGAGGTTTTTTTTCAAGGTCAAGGTCAAGGTCACCAATAGGTCAAATTTTTTATTTGACCTCCGAGGTCAAAATCATCTAAATAAATGTTGTACCACTATTCAAGATCTTTTAAATGGTCTTTACACGATGCTTCTAAGTGCCATAGAAGCCGAGATATTGTATTTTGACCTCGGACTACTCTCTGAAAATTGACATTTTTGACCAAAGTTTCAAAGGTCATATCTTCTGAACCAGTATGAGCTAGAGACCTGCAATAAACGCCATTCATATTTTCTCAACAAGATCTGTTAGTGTGCCATTTTTCATAAAAATCGAAAGGGGTCACGGAAAAAAATTGCCAAATTTTGGTTGAAGTGACTTGGAATGACCCATATATATATATATATATATATATATATATATATATATATATATATATATATATATATATATATATATATATATATATATATATATATATATATATGAGAGAGAGGTGCTGGATACCCAGAATCCGGGTCTACCCAGCCTTTCGTTTTTTGATATTCTGCCATCCAGCTGGATACTAGTAATATCCAGCCAGGTATCCAATAAAATATAAATAAATATAAGAACTAAAATTTTCAAATTATTAAAATATATGTGTTCCATCTTTGTTATATATCTTTTTTTTTATTACTGTATATAACAATACCTTTGTCTATTCCTGTTAAATATAGGGTAAAAAAAAAAAAACAAAAAAAAAAAAAAAAAAAAAAAAAAAAAAAAAAAAAAAAAAAAAAAAAAAAAAATATATATATATATATATATATATATATATATATATATATATATATATATATATATATATATATATATATATATATATATATATATATATAAAAAATAAAGCCCTTCGCACCATCACCGGCTGCACACGCACAACCCCTCAACAACACCTACATAACGAAACCAAGATACTACCTATAAGGAATCACCTCGAAATGATAGGCACCCAATTTTACGCAAAAACACGCCTACCCACACACCCATGTCACAATACTCTCTTCCAACCTACCCCACAGAGACTAACACAGCCTCCATCGTCCACCAGCGCCTTTTACAAACAGATCCTAAGTCACATCCCCCCTTCTCCCCCCAATACCACAACAACCAAACATATACACACTCAACTAACACATTCATACATGATCAACAGACCTCCAAACAACACACTAAACGAACCCCCCCCCCCCGAAATAAAACCCGACTTCAACAACCTCCCAAGACACTTACAAACCTCACTTGCAAGATTGAGATGCGGGCACCACCCAAACCTACAATATTACAAACACAAATCTAAAATAAACCAGGCAGCATCTCCCACCTGTACTAGATGCGGAATGGCCCCGGAGACCGTGGAACACTTTCTATTACGCTGTCCTTCCAACTCTCGCCCCAAAATCTTCTGGGGCATCACTTCTTTGAAAGATCTCTGGACGAGACCGACTGCGGCAGGAAGCTTCATTAGCGAAGTGTGGCCGCCTCAACATGGGGTGGTCAGGGGGTGAGAAGGTAAAAAAATAAATAAATATATATATATATATATATATATATATATATATATATATATATATATATATATATATATATATATATATATATATATATATATATATATATATATATATATATATATATATATATATATATATCAATCTTATCCCTAAAATAAAGCGACGGAAATCAGCTTAAAAATATGTTGAACACCGAATTAAAACATTAAAAAAGATAAGACACTAAAAAGCAAGAATATTAAGTAAAAAACAAGTTAATTATAGATTAAAATCTTGCTTGAGGAGGATCTCCGGATGTTTGAGATCGAAAGCTCGCGAATTTTAATCTATAATTAACTTGTTTTTTACTTAATATTCTTGCTTTTTAGTGTCTTATCTTTTTTAATGTTTTAATTCGGTGTTCAACATATTTTTAAGCTGATTTCCGTCGCTTTATTTTAGGGATAAGATTGATATAAAAATTTTGTTAGTGGTAGTTTTAACTAAATATACTATATATATATATATATATATATATATATATATATATATATATATATATATATATATATATATATATATATATATATATATATATATATATATATATATATATATATATATATAACTCCCTCTTTCGTAATCAATCCTTCTCTCTGATTTCCTTTCCCATCATTTATAACAGCTTATGTAGATGGCCACAGTTCATCCTTTAAATCTATTATAGTGGTGTTCCTCAAGAATCTATCCTATCCCCAACACTTTTTCTGCTTCTCGTTAATAACCTTCTCTCTGTTACTTCATCTCCTATCCACTCCTATACTGATGACTCCACCCATTCTAGCGTCAATTAACTTCTATTGGGTGGGGCGTTTTTCAAATTGGAAGGAGTAAGGAAGGGTGGAGTTATTAGCATAGGAGTTGATAAGTAATTAATTGAGAGAAGAACTTTAATGAAAAGTAGAAAATAGTTAGAAATAGGAGAGTCCCCTGAGGAACAACACTATTAATAAATTTAGATGAAGAACAGTGGCCATCTACAACAGATGCTATAGAACGAAGAAAAGTAAATCAGAAAGGATATATTCCAAAAGAGGGAAGTTTAAAAATTGAAGCTTTGTGTAACACTTTCGAAATCTTTCGATATGTCCAGTGTGACAGCCAAAGATTCACTAAAATGCCAAGGAGAGAAGGACCAAGAGTCAGAAAGAAGAAAAAAAGAGATCTCCGGTAGAGGGTTTTTTTTTTTAAAAGCTATACTGGCGATCGCGATCAGATCAGAGATAAGATTAGAAGATTTGAGATGTTTCCTGGTCTTAGCAAGAAACTTCAGAAAGAACGGAGGTTGAAGAAATGGGACGGTAGTTGGAAGGTTGAGAGGGGTTCCCACTTTTTTGACACAGGTTGAATGAGAGTACATTTCTAGCAAGAAGAGGAGGTTGAAGTAGAAAGACAAGGCAAGCTAAAAAGCACAAGTTTTGAGGACCACAGGAGGGATACTATCAGGACCGTACCCTTTCTTAGTGTTAAGCTCGTTCTGTAACATGGAAAAGTATGTGCGGTCATGCCTGGATGCTAATGGCGGTCACTTCCAACACTTGTGATATCTGCATTATTTTATTAACTTATGATCACTACTTTGATATCTAAAAGCACATCTGGGGTCGAGAACTAGTGGGACACATTGTAATATCTTCAGAACATTGATTTTAAAAATTTAAATAAATGAAAACATAGACAGACATGGAAAATTCTAGTACTTTAAATTTAGAGCTTTCAAATTGTGATAATGCACGAAATACTCCAATTTGATTTCATCTTGGAGGGTATATTTGGCCTCCAATACTAAACAGCTTTTTACTTGCAATAGAAGAGCGTGGAATAAAAATATTTATAAGCGAATACATGTAAATTAATTGTCAAAAATAATTGGCAGAAAGTTGACGTTGATGATTGAGAAAAAATATGCTGATAACGAGGACGATTAATCGTTCCATCACTAATATATATATATATATATATATATATATATATATATATATATATATATATATATATATATATATATATATATATATATATATATATATATATATATATATATATATATATATATATATATATATAATAGAATAGAATAGAATTGCTGCACTATTCAAGTTAGTTTACACATGCTATTGCATTTGTCAGCTCAACGAAAATTAAATTTATACAATTATGCAATCAAGTAATTAGTAAAAACTGTCAAGGAAAGGAACTTGTGAAAAATTCAAGTATATATTGCAAAATTTGCTGGAGCCTGAGGCCAAAGTTGTTTTGTAATCAGAAATTATTGAACTAATAATATGTTTATTGTAGTTTTTTTTTTTATCATATATAAACTACTTTAAATAATAAGATGCCAACACTAATTAAAAGTCTTGTACAATTCTTATATATTTTTGAAATAAAGAAACTGGTCATTAATGAATTAAATTGGTTAATTTCAAATTTGTTTTAACTAATTACATTTGAAAATTTTCTATTTTGCATTTATAATCACAATAATGTATTATTGTATTAGTGTAAAATGTAGCAGTATGGAATAAATTAATTTTCATTTCTAACTTTTTAATCAAAGGTGTCTTTTGTATTGACAACAAAATATAAAATATAAAAATCAGGTAGGTATTCCCTATTGATGTTATTTGATGACACTTGTTTTGATTGGTGCTTTTGATAGCTGCTAGTTTTTTGTTGCAAAGCAATAATCAGCCTTTTGTAGTTCTGTTAGATTTTCTACAATATTGGATTTCTGGTTAAAAAAGATTTAAGTATTTTTTTTATCTTTGTAATTATAGGAGAGCTTTCGAGTCCATTGCAGCGAAAGATATGAAGTATATGGACGACGAAGAAGAAATTTCTATTCCTAATTTTGGTAGAAGTGATACAGACTTAGAAGTGAGTTCTTTGGATTTTAGTTTTGATAACTCAACTTGGGCAATATGTTTTATACTGATTCTATTCCTTTGATTATTATTATTATTAACCCTTATTATTATTATTATTATTATTATTATTATTATTATTATTATTATTATTATTGATTCGTTCTTCCTAGTATAAAGCATTTTCTCTCTAGAATATTTATTACATTCAGTTTATATGATATTCCACTTTAAACAGATGACAAATGTTAATGACTATCTTATTAACTGTAAAGAGGAAATAAGGCTAAAAGTACTTCTTTACACTACTTAATAGTTCACAGTATGTTCTTTTAGAATAAAACTGCTACTTTGATGTTAATCAGATTCTTGAATTTGAGGTATTTTGTAAATAGAAAAAGTTCTCTTCTCAGCATTCCCTTCTACTAAACCTAACTAACCTTGGTTTACCTCTGCTTATTCTCGTGTTATTCGCCGCAGGGATGCTGCCTTCAGGAATTACCGTCATCTTCAAACTCCAGAAACTCATTCAACTTATATTTCATCCAGGAATCGTGCAAATCTATTCTTCGCAACACCAAGAACTATTTTTTTAGTTGAAAATGCAATAATCTTTCTGGTTCTTCTTCAAGCTCTTTCTGGCATCTTTCTAGTATCTTCCGATGGCACAACTACCGTTTTCCCTTCTTCTATAGCTGAACTCTTCACTCAAACTTATGTCTCTAATTCAGTCTTAGACAAATCCGGAGCTATTCCTGCTCCTTCAGCTCCTTCCAACTTATTTATGCCTACAATTGCAATTCTACTGAAGATGTCATTTCTGCTCTTTCAGAGTTTAACACTAAGAAGACGTACGGTCCTGATGGTATCCCTAATGTGGTTCTAAAAACTTGTATTTTTGAGCTTACACCCTGCCTTGGTAAACTATTTCGTCTGTCTTTTTACTTCAACCTACCATTCTTGCTGGAAACGTGCGCTCATTCAGCCTGTGCCACAGAAGGGAGACCCCTCTCAACCCTCCAACTACCGTTCCACTTCTGTAACTTCGGTTCTCTCTAAAGTTTTCGAATCTATCCTTAACAGGAAGATTTGGAAACATCTCAATTCTTCTAATCTTATCTCTGATCGCCAGTATGGCTTTTGTAAGAAACGCTCTGCTGTTGATCCTCTTTCCCTTCTCTCTGACTCTAAGTCTTCTGCTCTACGGCATTTCGGTGAATCTTTTGCTATCGCGCTGGACATTTCGGAAACCTTCGATAGGGTCTCGTATGAAGCTTTAATTTCTAAACTTTCCTCAGATTTTCTTTCCGGTCGTTCTATAGCTGCTGTTGTAGACGGCCACCGTTCATCCTTTAAATCTATTAATAGTGGTGTTCCTCAGTATTCTGTCTTATTCCAACACTTTCCACTTTTCAATAATGATCTCTCTATTTACTTCATTATCTATCCACTCCTATGCTGGTGATTCTACCCTTCATTGCTCTTTTTAGAAAAGCAGTAAGAAAGGCGCCACTTTCAGTAACAGTTAATTGACGCTACAGTGGTGGCATTTGAGCAACTGACCTCTGATCTATCTCGTATTTCAAATTGAAGCAGAGAAAACAGTTGTTTTCAATGCCCCAAAAACTCAGTTCCTCCATATCTGTACACGACACAATTTTCCGTACAACTGTAACATCTTCGAAAAGAAACAACTTAAGCCTTCATCTGTCCTTAATAATCTTTGTGTTTCGTTCTCTCATGATCTTTCTTGGAAGGATCACATTACTTCTCTTTCTAAATAAGCCTCTAAGAGGTTGGGTGTTCTGTTGCGCCTTTATTATTTTTTTTACACCAATCCAATTGATTTCTCTTTATAGGGGTGTTGTTCTCCCTTGTATGGAGTACGTCTCACACATCTGGGGTGGTTCCTCTCACACACCTCTCCTTGATAAGGTGGAGTCTATGACTTTTCGTCTTAACAACTCTTTCACTCTCACTAATTCTCTCCAATCTCTTTCTGCCCGTCGAACTGTTGCGTCACTCACTCTATACTTTCGCTAGTACAATGGTCACTGCTCTTCTTAACTCTCCAGTTGCATTTCTCCTTCATTGAGAAGGGCTCGTTCAACATGACTTTCTACACAGTCTTATCCTTTCCCTGTCCAAATGCTTGACCCCAGACTTAACTGCTATGCCTAATCTTATATGTACTCTGCTAGTAAAGTCTGGAATACACTCCCTTTATTTGTTTTCTCAACTTGTTTTGACTTGCACACTTTCAAGCGCCGTGTATCTGGGCATGTCGGAGTTTTAACGATTAGGTTCCGGTATTGCCCAAACTTGGTTGAAATTAGTAAGCCTCTGGTCTTTACCCACCAGAGGAGACATATATATATATATATATATATATATATATATATATATATATATATATATATATATATATATATATATATATATATATATATATATATATATATATATATATATATATATATATATATATATATATAGCCAAGATAGAGAGAAGTTAAGAGAGGTGATAAGAAGATTTGCTGAAAAGCTAAAAGAGGCGGAATTGAGCATGAATGTGGAAAATACAGAACTGTTAATAGTTTGTTAGGAGGAGGAGAGAGAGGAGCTTGTGTTGAAGGTGAATGGTGGTAGAGAGATGTTAGTATTAGGGGAGGGGGTTAGTATTCACAAGGGAATGAGGAAATACGCTAGAAATCACCAACGGGATTGTGAAATTCTGAAGAGTGGTGAGGCCGCTATACCCAATCTTGGCTGGCAAAAGAATTGATATAGGAGTAAAGAAAGTAATTTTTGAATACGGCTCTGACCTCAATTTTGTTTTATGGGTTGGAGACTTGGAGTAGGACAACAAGAGAAGAAAGCAGAATTCAAGCAGTAGAGATGAAGGTGCTGCAGTTGATGGGAAGGACCAGGAGGGGGAAGATAAGAAGTGAAAGAATTAGAGAATGTGTAGGGGTTGGATCAATTATTCAAAAGATATATGCAGCAAGACTGAGGTGGTTGGGACACGGATGGAGGATGCGGAGGGAAGAGCGGCTAGAGGGAGGTGAGAGTGTACGCCAAGAGGAAGGAGACCGAGAGGTTGATCCAGGAAGAGAGATGGATGGAGTCAGTTGGGGATTCACTGAGGCGACATCAGCTGCCTACGGTGGAACAGTTGGTGGAAGATGGAATTATTTTCGACAGATCTAGATGGAGTCGAGTGCTGGCCCCACTGATAGGCCCCTAAGCCTTACTGGGATCGGATATATATATATATATATATATATATATATATATATATATATATATATATATATATATATATATATATATTATATATATATATATATATATATATATATATATATATATATATATATATATATATATTATAATATTATTCGGTATAGTAAAAATTATTAAGGTATCGCTAATAACTTATAATATATATATAAATATATATTTATATATATATATATATATATATATATATATATATATATATATATATATATATATATATATATATATATATATATATATATATATATATATATATATATATATATATATATATATATATATATATTTCAGGATGTTGCAATTTTTTATGCTTATTGGCAAAGTTATTGTACTTCAATGTCTTTCTGCTGGTTTGACAAATATGACATACGGCAAGCCACAAAGAGATGGGTTGAAAAGGTAAGGTTTTAATTTTTACTTAAATTTAATTATATTTTTATTTTTGGTTTGGGCTTAAATTTCCTATTCTTTAAAACAGCAAATTGAGAAAGAAAATAAAAAAATTCGAGATAAGGCAAAGAAAGAATTCAATGAGGAAGTGAGGTCACTTGTGTCATTCGTCCGAAAGAGAGACAAGCGATGGGAGGCGAGAAAGGTAAATATGAAGTAAAAATATTAATTAGTAAATGTTTTTTTTTTTTTTTTATTGTAATGAAATTTTCCTAATCTCTCTATAACATTTTAATTTACATTTTTTTTGTATTGATTTTTTTTGTCATATTAATTACTTTATAAATTTTTATTGTTTGATAAATTTCTCATTCATAAAAAATTTAAGTTATTTGGAAACATTAATTTTATTTCTACATTGCCTTTCTATCACATATTTTGAACCTTTTTCCTCTTACTAATTGCAGAAACTCCTTGAGGATAAAGTTGCCGAGAATGCTCGAAAACAACAGGAATATCAACAAAGACAAAGAGAACTGAGGAGAAAAAAGGTTGAAGAAACTATGGAAAAACAGAAAGAAAATATTTTACAGTATGAACGTAAGCTTAAGGTGTGTAGTTATTTTCTTTACATGCTGATATTACTATCTTTCTACATTTAAGGAGGATCCTGTTTATCATCTTTTGTTATAAAATCAGGAAATGGAATCTCATTATGATGCCGAATGGGGAATTGCCTCTGATGACGATCTTGATGAAGCAGAGAGTGAAGGAGAAGAAGAAAAAGAAAATGTAGAGCTAATGATGGAGGGATTATACTGTGTTGCATGTGAGAAACTTTTCAAATCTGAGAAAGCGTAAGTTATATATATATATATATATATATATATATATATATATATATATATATATATATATATATATATATATATATATATATATATATATATATATATATATATATATATATATATATATATATATATATTATATAATATTTTAAACCTCGCTTAACGCGATTAATTAATCCCTATAATTTTCCCGCGCTAAGCAATTGAATAATGAATAGGAAATATTACAATTGGTTCGGTAAATTTAAGAGGCAAAAAAAAAAAAAAAAAAAAAAAAAAAAAAAAAAAAAAAAAAAAAAATTTCTATTATATATATATATATATATATATATATATATATATATATATATATATATATATATATATATATATATATATATATATATATATATATATATATATATATATATATATATATATATATAATATATATTATATATATATATAATCTGCTTTTTGAGGATTCGAACCAGGGCTCAAAAGATGGAATCCTGATGCGTTAACCACTACACCAACTCAAAAAGCAGATTAACAATGTTATTTCATCAATAATTATGTCAGTTTGTTTCTCAAACCTATAATAGTCATTTGCACAGTGAGGTAAGAACATGCTTCTAAACAGATCGCATGTTAGATTCAATGATTTCTTCCCATGACATCTGAATATTTTCAATTGCTTGTCGTATGATGTATTTTTTCTGAAATTCTGGTAAGAAATTTTTGGTTTCCTCATCTGTTGCCTTTAGAGCCTGCACAAATGTTCTTTGGAGATAAAAAGCTTTGAATGTCGCTATTGTTCCTTGATCCATTGGTTGCAACAGAGAGGTCGTATTCGACGGCAAAAATTTGACTTTGACATTTTCATTTTGATCATTGAGAGAAGTAGGATGGCCTGGGGCATTGTCTAAAAGCAAAGGACTTTGAAGTCGATGTTCTGACTCTTGCAGTAATCTTTCACAGTAGGACAAAAATAGGAAGTGAACCAGTTTTGAAAGACAGTTTTGGTTATCCATGATTTTTTATTTGAACGCCAAGTAACTGGTAGGTTCGCTTATTAAACCCTCTTAGAACCCTGGGATTTTCTGAACGGTAGACAAGCAAAGGCCTAAGCTTAAAATCCCCTTTTGCATTTCCTCCTGATAAAAATGTAATGCAGTCTTTAGCTACCTTATACCCCGGTTGTGAGGTTTCATTTTTTGCCAAAAATGTTTTGGACAGAATTTTTTTTCTCCAAAATAGGCCCGTTTCGTCTACATTGAAAATTTGCCGATCGTCGTAACCTTATATATATATATATATATATATATATATATATATATATATATATATATATATATATATATATATATTTTAAAAAAATATGTACTTTTGGACTTCCCCATTACCCTTAAATTTGTTCATTATAATCTGTCCCAAATTTTTGAAAGAAAGACAAAAATAAATACTGGCAACATTTTATAGGGAGTTACATGGATATATCTGGCATTGAAAATAGTTATGACAATTTATCAATTATTCGATATTGTGTAATATTGGTTTATAAATTTTTAAAAAATTTTATTACTGGAGTACATGCATGATAGAGGAACATTTTTCTATGGAGGACTCTACTCCTCTAGAATTCAACATATGAGTTATGATGAAACATATTTGATAAATCAGTACATTGCTGTGTTTTTAAAATGTTGGTGAATGATATAATGCTGTAATTTTTTATGTGTATCTCATACAATTTTGTTTAGAGAATGATGTAAAAAGGACAAATTGAAGGGTGAATGTGAAACTTTTAATAAGAACCGTAAAATATTCTGATGCACACTATATTGATTGAACATGAGAAATTAGAGAGAGTAATAAACCACAGGGGCCTACCAGGACATTCACTCAAACATGCAATATATATTACCTAACTTGCACAATGATCTTAGTATGCAATGTCAAACAGCCATACCCAATGTATGTCAATAATACATATTAACCATATGAAGGTTAACTTTAAAAACTATCTACGAATTAGGCTTATGATATAGGTCTAAATAACGAGAAGCAGTTTAAAGCATAAAGATAAAAATTTCAAAATCAACATAATTTTTAATGTAAATATAAAATAAAATTATATTGTCATTTAGGAAAGGCTTTTTCTTTTGTAAAAAAATGTCACAACGAATTAATATTAATATCAGAATATATTTTAAAATGTCTTCAAAATTGTTACTTCTTCACAGATGTTAATTATTTAAAGATATTTCAATTAAAAGGAAAATGGATATCAAATCTGAAATTGATATAAAAATGGAAGAATTGGACTCGGAATATGATTTTTCTCAGAATAATCAGGTAATTTTCAATATATATATATATATATATATATATATATATATATATATATATATATATATATATATATATATATATATATATATATATATATATATATATACTGTATAGTATATCCTTAGTATATTATCTATACTGTTTATGGACTGTTGCAATTAACTGGGGTTAATTGCAAATTATACTTACTAATGGTGGAATAAATGAAACAAAATGTAAGAAAATTAAGATTTTAATTTCATTATTCCTTTGTTACATATTGGCCTATCATAAGTTTTAGAATTTGAAGGAGTGAAATGTTCAGGAACAGATGGCAGCGAGATTGAATGTGTTACTGCTCTAAAATTGTATTTTAAAAACAGTATTATTTCTATACTTTTTGGCAATAGTTTGATTCTATCTTTTTGAATTGATTTCCTTACTTTGAATTCTCTTTCACTGGTGTTGGAGCTTTCTGGTGGGAACAAATATATATACTTTTGCCAGTGTTTCTAGTGTGGGAAGATCATTCTTGTTTGCCTTCCAGAAGGCAAGAGAGTCAACGTTGTTGTTAATTGTTTTCATTTTCATTTTACCTAACTAAACCTATTGAATCACAATTGTGAATTAAAAATATTTATTTATTTTTTTTATTTTTTTCAAACTTTTATTATACAAAATTTTTAATTTTCTGAAAAAATACATATAATTATTAAGGGAATGTTGGCTATTCTGCTCCTTCCTTATAATTAAATTAATCTCAATTAAAATTATATCTAATTTTCTTAACCAAAAATTTCAGAGCTTTTGATCTCTTTACAAATTTTAAGCAACCCTGACCAGAGCCAAGGCCCCTTCCCCAGTCGGTTCCTACTATAGAGTACTGTAGCAGTTTAATGACTAGAGAGATAGATTATAAAAAAAAAATTAGGAGGAGTTGATGGAAGATATAGACTCCACTTCTCCAAGAATTTGTATGTAAGCATGCTTTATGTAAAGATGAATTAGACCTCAGGTGTTATGAAAGTGTGAATGTATTTCAGAGATGCATTACCTCTTGAAAGCTTATTTTGGGAGAGAAACGATGTGATCCTTTCTAGAAATGGAAATCCCACATATATTGAGGATATAGGAAGGTTTCTTTTGTGTTTGCAAATATGTTGTGTGAGAAATTTTGAAGACAGATGAAGAAAATGAATTTTTGAGGCATTGTAAACAATCATTTTTTTCTCTGAGAAATCTGTGATCAGTTCCTCCAAGGTCTTCCCCCAAATATTAGTTATTATTGGCAATGTAGAATGATTTTTTGAATCAATGGATTAATTTTAGGTGAAATCGACAACAATTGTGAATAGGTTATATAACTCCATTAATGAAATAGGAAAGAATTGAGGCAAGAACAGAAATTTGATCATTTATTGATTTAAAGGATTAACGATGGCAATCTGTAATCATTGCTTTAAAAAAAAAAAAAAAAAAGATGGAGAGAAAGCAAAATAAATGTAGAATGACTTAAAAGGAAGTCAGAAGCATTACATTAAGAACAGTAGAAAGTTAGAAAAGTTTCAAAATGAAGGCCTTATATCTCCTCCCATTTACTTTGATGAAACTGGATCCCCCCCTCCCCACCCCCTCCCAGATATAGATATAAGAAGAGTTCCCTAAACAAGGATTGATAATAATTTTATACTGTTAGAATAACTCCATAGAAGGATGGAAAAAAAATCTGAGAACCTGAAGAGAAGTGCCAGCTTGTTTGATGTCACCTTCGAAACCATTGTGATTTGAGATTTCCTCTACAAAAGTTTTGCTTTTCTTGGGACAAATTATTTCATTATGAAGTGAAAAATGAATAAAAAATGTTTTTAAGTATTTAAGAAATTTAAAGTAAAATCTGATAATTTTCTTTATTATTATTTTTTAATTTTTTAAATTTTTTTTTTCTTGTCTTGCTAATCTGAATAACCCTCAAATGAGAAGCTTTGTTTCTTTTGTTGTGAGTGCCCTTTAGCTTGATTTCTTTATTGTTTTATTTCTCCATAAAGTTACTGAAATCTATTGATTGTTTTTCAGAGCTTTCCTCATATTGAATCAAACATCTCTTTACCAGAAATTAAAAAGGAAGAATTAGATCAAAAGACATCTTTTATTATAAAGTTAGAGGCAGAAGAATCAGATATGGAATTTGAGTTTGATGAAGAACAACTCAAAAATAATGTCATAAAATCAGAAAATCCTCCAATGATCACCAAAGAAGTTTGATGCTCAACATGTAAGGGTACGTTAAGTCTATTATTATTATTATTATTATTATTATTATTATTATTATTATTATTATTATTATTATTATTATTAATCCAATTTCTATTATAGAAATTTATGAGCCTGAAAAATGTTTCTTCGTTGGTAAATAAAGTAAATGAAAAGGGTTTAAAAGCACATTTTGAATCAGACGAGGAGGAATATTTTGCGCACATTTTGACTTCAAAGTTTCCTTTGTTGCTTCTCAAGAAGTTTAGTCCCAAGGAAATAGAGGTAAAATATTTATAAAATTATTATTATTATCATTATCATTATCATTATCATTATTATTATTATTATTATTATTATTATTATTATTATTATTATTGTAGGAATGAAAGTTACTTTTCCATAAAATCTAGTGGGATATATATATATATATATATATATATATATATATATATATATATATATATATATATATATATATATATATATATATATATATATATATATATATATATATATATATATATATATATATCCTCTGGGTGGCCAAATACCAGAGTCCTATCGATTCATATCAAAGTTGGGGAAATAGATGTTAGAAAAAGGTCTAGAATATTAGGTTCATCTCCAAGGGATACGAGTAGGGAATTGTATTAACTGCTCATGGTCATTTTGAATGGAGAATTGGAACTATAAGAAAGCCATTGACAGTGGTAAACAGTGAAATCACCTAATATGGTGATTTCTGAGAAAGGAAAAGAAGAGAGAATGTGCTCTGTTTTGGAGTTTAAATAGTCAAAGAATTTTGGGTATTTTTAGAATTAGGAGATAAATAAACAGAAAAAATGAATATAATCGTAGAATGGCAAGAATGCTTAAGCCACAAGGTGGAAAATTCGGAAGATTCCAAATTAGAAACTCAAGAGCAAACGAAATCGTTGCACACATTTGTGGAATAAGAGCCTTTGGCTGAAAATTAAGGATAGAAACCGTAAAAACAGATATCAGAATGTTCAAGCACCTAAACTTCGATCAAGAATAAGAGGTGAGGTCTAGAAGAAGAGAGGTGATGTTCAACAAAGTGGAGATTGGATTGAAGGATCCTATTGTTGCAGAAATTAATTAATAAAAAAAAGAAGAAGAAGACCATTCATCCAGACAAGCTGACTGCAAAATCTTAGTGGGACCAACCCCATCACCTTAAGCCACCAACTTAAAAGTGGTGATGCAGGAAGGGGTGGATGAGGGGCTATTCTTGGAGGCATCTCCGAGGCTACTGCTGTGGATGTCATCTTAAATTATTATAACTTTTGAAAAAGGACGAGTTGTCTGTAGTAGTGTTTATCGTGTGTGAAAGGAAAGGATTCTTCGTGTAGAAGAATGTTGAGATTAGTGCGATATATATATATATATATATATATATATATATATATATATATATATATATATATATATATATATATATATATATATATATATATATATATATATATATATATATATATATATATATATATATATATATATTTTTTTTTTTTTTTTTTTTGTCTCCTCTGGTGGGCCAAGGCAAGAGGCCTACAAATATCCACCAGAGTTGGGAAACTATCGAAATCGGGTCGCTAATGGCCGACGTGACCCGATACACGGCGTTTAAAAGTGTGCAAGTCAAAGGAAGTTGGGAAAACAGATAAAGGGAGTGTGTTCCAGACTTTACCAGTAGAGTACATGTAAGATTGAGCATAGCGGTTAAGTCTGGGATCGGAGAGTTGGACAGAGAAAGGATGAGACTGTGTAGAAAGTCGTGTCGCACGAGCTCTTCTCAATGGAGGAGGTATGCGACGAGAGAGTTCAGAAGAGCAATGTCCGTTGTAATAGCGATAGTATAGAGAGAGTGACGCAACAATTCGACGGGCAGAAAGAGATTGGAGAGAGTTAGTAACAGCAGGAGAGTTGATGAGACGAAATGCCCTAGACTCCACTTTCTCAAGGAGGACTGTATGAGAGAGCCACCCCAGATGTGTGAAGCATACTCCATACAGGGACGAACAACACCCCTATACAAAGCAAGCAACTGGGGTGGCGTGAAGTAATTCTGAAGGCGCCTCAGAACACCCAACCTCTTAGAAGCTTGTTTAGAGAGAGAGAGAGAGAGAGATAATGTGATCTTTCCAAGAAAGATCACGAGAAAAAGAAACACCAAGAATATTAAGAACAGATGAAGGTTAATAAAGGAAGACTTCTTTCGTATAAGCAAATTTTTATAAAAAAAATTTGAAGCAGTTGCTGATGACCAAAATCAAAAATCAAAAGTTTTATTCCATTACATAAAAGTTTCTTTCCTTTAACTTATGATTAAAAGAATTAAAATTTAATTATTGATTATTATGTATAAAAATGTTCCTACATTATTAATCTCAATTTGTTCTTCTATTGATTTATATATAATGGTCCTACTATTACCTTAAATTAGGATGGATCATATTAACTGTTATATGGTTTACTAATTAACACTTAAATTATTTTTTAAATTAAATTATTTTTTATCCATATTCCTTAAAAGATTTCTTTATTTAACTTTGAGTGATGTAAATGTAAGCTTTTAAATTGCAAATTTTCACAAAATATTGACATCTTCCTTTAATTATTAAGATTAAATTCTTGTTTCTTTTATATTGATCATAATTTTGAATTTAAAATTTTGGGAGGAGAGAAAAAGAAAATTTATTAGTTATGTCCAATAAATTATTTTAAACATGTAGTAAGTAATCCAAACAATTCCTAATTGAACTCAAGATACAGGTGTTTAATTATAGGGTATTTTTAGTTTCCTTTATGCCACCTTCTTCCATTTCTGGAAAGTCTTTAGGCTTTCTTTAAGTCGCAGATTGAATTTCATAATTATCATTCTACTACTGACTCTATGTTAAGAATGAAATATGAAATTTGGGAGACCTTCTCATGGCAAAAATGTTCTAAGAGTCTTTTTAATCTTGAGAAGGGTTATGACACAACATGGAGAATTAGAGTCATTCTTAAAATCAACATACTCAGTTTTTAAGAAATACATCATGGAGAACTAGAGTCATTCTTTTTCACCATATACTCTCAGTTTTTAAGGATAGTTTCCTCTCTCTATTCAACTCTTGTCAAATCCAGTACTCAGCTGTTTTATCATGTCACTTCACTGGATGATGTTTCGCAGGAGAGTGTCCTTGTGTATTTTTATTTGCCTCTGTTTCAATGACTTCGTTGTTAACATTTCAGAAGACAGTCAAGTTTCCCTTATATTTGAACAAACCTCTACCAGATAACCATATCTTGAATAACAGCTCCAACTATACAAGGAGAGAATCTAACGATGGAGTAATTCCCATTGCTTCCGCATTGCACCTGCTAAAATATTGAAAGAAAGGGAAGCGAGAAGACTGCAAATATCCTTCCATGTCCCTACATTATATGGTTTACCCATTCCTGTTAATTTATAGGTCAGATTTCTGTGCCTAATTCTGGGTGACTACCATGATATGCAAATCAAATACTTGAAAATGGACTTGTCATCACGCACTGTTTCTACCCAATGCATCATTTTTCTTTCAAAAAATTCAGGAACTGATCACATTCCCCTTTCATTTCTTTGCATTACCCTAATCCAGTCAGAATTGGACTATGGCTTCAAGTAAAATGGACATGCTTCCTTAACTCTACTAAATCTGTTGGATTTCATGCAGAGTGAGGCAACCTGTATCAATAGGAGCCTTCCAGTATTACATCCATGTGAGGCTCGCAGTTGAAGCCAGTAGAATGCAACTCTCTCCAAAGAGAATATATCTTGTATACAAGTAATCTTCGATAAAAAACCACCACATTATCTGCACTAAAACCGGTTTTTCAAAATGTAACTCAGAACCCACTATTACTAGCCATTTGTGAGCACGGCTTGTACCTAAACATTCCCTTGTAAATGGTGATGTCATTCTTATGATATATGTTACACACCTTGCTATTTCTAACTCCCTCCATCTGCTATTGTTTGAACAGTTGGAGGTTCTGTACTCCCACTTATGAATATATATATATATATATATATATATATATATATATATATATATATATATATATATATATATATATATATATATATATATATATATATATATATATATATATGATGTTGAGCATAATGATGTCCTCTTGTGGGTCTTCATAGGAGGAGATAAACTATATCTTGATAAAGTAGTTACAAAACTAGTTTATTAACATTATCAATTCTTTTTATACATTAAATAATTAAGTTTATTATATTTTACATCATTATAATTTTAGTGAGGTTAAGAAATTATATTGAATTTTTATACCATTAAAATTTTAATTTAAATGTAAAGAAAAAATTACATACTTTTCTTTTGTCTCTTTTCTTCTCTTTTATTTGTATCATTTCTAATTAATTCCTTCAAAACTCTTTCGTTTGTTGAAATAACTGCTCCTTGTTCTTATATTGGTACATGTTATTTTGTTCTTATACTGATACATGTTATTTTGTTCTTATACTGAAACTTGTTTTTTTGTTCTTATAATGGTACTTGTTCTTTTGTTTTTATAATGGTACTTGTTCTTTTGTTTTTATACACTCTATTACTTTTACCTTACTTATTGAAGATAAGTATTGAAACTCACTATTTTTTAATTTCCTCCAAATGCACCCATACTTATTTATACTCCTTTGTTTCCCATGAATTTGTCACCTGACCTTGAATGCTTCCATTCCACATTCAAGTCTACTTTCATTCTTCCAATTCCTTCTTTTTTATTCTGTACATCTGCCACTACAAACTCCTCCCAGCCACCTCTGGATTGACTGCCATTTCTTCCATGAGATACTTTTATATTTCAAGTCAGACATCTGTCATCCACCTCCAGATTGACTTCTTCAGAGTCTGCTGATTACTTTCCAGAGCTTATTTCACATACTATCAGTGTCATCTGGGTTGTGAAATTAATGCTCCAGAAGAACTTAAATTTATATATCTTGGACTTATATTTGTTCATTCTCTGAAGAATTCAGCCTTTAATGAATAAGAAAGATGGTTCCACACCAAATTAAAAAAATAATTAATACATTTACCATGTCTTTCCATATTTTTTGGCCTATCCTTATATATATATATATATATATATATATATATATATATATATATATATATATATATATATATATATATATATATATATATATATATATATATATATATATATATATATATATATATATAAATGAACCGACCGGGGCCCCGGCTAAAAATCTGGGAAAACCGGGGTTTGCCGGCCGGGGTTAAAATGGGAAATTATACTTGAGGAAACAATCCAGTTTAAAAAAAATTTTTTTTTTAATTTTCAGCCAATTCTCCTGAAAATTTTCAGTGTATATAGCTTTTTTCCCCGGTGAAAAAAAGTCTATTTCTAGCGTTTTTCTGTCTATAACTATTAAAAAGTTTTTTTTTTTTTTTTTTTTTTTTTTTGAAATTTGAAATTTGACCCTTTTCAAATGAATGGCGGAGCCAAACCACTTTTCGGAATGACCTGAAATTTGTACTGTATATTCAGAATTCTATTGGCAACAAAAACTTGTAACAGATTTTTGTTCCCAGAGTTATAGGAAAAATATTATAAGCCCAAAACTGAACAACTATCGAATTCTTTTCTTTTTTCTTAATCCACCTTTTTGGACAAAAAAAAAAAAAAAAAAAAAATTAACAAAAAACTACAAATTATAACATTTTTTTTGGTTGGTGTATAGAGGAGGGATGGGGCTATAAATTCTTCTCTAAATTTTATTCAATGCGATTCGTTGGTTTCGAAATACAGCCTTCAAGACAGTTCATTATTTGCCAAATTTCAAAAATTCCCAAAGTTTGGGAGGCTATCTATATCTCGCTTCAAACAAATAGCATTTAATATATATATATATATATATATATATATATATATATATATATATATATATATATATATATATATATATATATATATATATATATATATATATATATATATATATATATATATTTTTTTTGTCTCCTCTGGTGGGCATAGGCCGGAAGCCCACCAAATTCCACCAGAATTGGGGAACATTCTGAATCTGGTCGTTAATGGCCGCCGTGACCCGACACATGGCCTTTAAAAGTTTGCAAGTCAAAGGAAGTTGGGAAAACAGATAAAGGGAGGATGTTCCAGACTTTACCGGTAGAATACATGTAAGATTGAGCATAGCGGTTAAATCAGAGAGTTGGACAGAGATAGGATGAGACTCTGTAGAAAGTCGTGTAGCACGAGCACTTCTCAATGGAGGAGGTATGCGACGTGAGAGTTCAGAAGAGCAATGTCCGTTGTAATAGCGATAGTATAGAGAAAGTGAAGCAACATTTCGACGGGAAGAAAGAGATTGGAAAGAGTTAGTAAGAGCAAAAGAGTTTATAAGACGAAAGACCCTAGACTCCACCTTTTTTAGAATAGATGTATTTGTGGAACCAACCCAGATGTGA